>JASDQU010103275.1:51113-63116 GCA_032191745.1 Picea mariana | reverse complement strand
ACATAGAGGTTGCACATTCTATAGGAGCTCCTCAACTACAACACGAGGAACATTGCCTTCAACATGAAATGACACCATACGTTTGTATGGCCGAGTTATGCCAACAACGAGGAATTCCATTCAAGGATTCTTACATTCTACTTAGATGAGGAGGCCTTCGACAAAGAGATAATGTTGTGGTCGAGAGTTAAATACAACCCGCACAAGTCGGGGATGCACTAATTTTTTCCTGCCGAGATGATCAATAATAAAGGAAACGAAGTAGGGGTAGGACTGAGATCAGGCTCAGATGTGCCAAAGAAAGAAGCTCTGGTACAAAAAGACTTTGAAAAGGAGGAAGAGACGTAGTCATTGGAGCATAATAAAATAACATTGTCAATCTTCTCGCAATTTTCAGATCAAGATGTGTTGATAGGAAAGGATGTAAATGAAATCCTTAGCACTGCGATCATCACAGAGACAAAAACCAAGAAAACTGAGATGGGGGTTTCATTGAGAAAAGTTCTGAACCCCCAACTCATTTCATCTGTCATCCCCCGCACTCGCTCAATGGTCTGCATAGCCCACATCATCCATATTCAATATGAATCTGAGCCTAAGACCCTTCCATCCATCATCATCACTGAGAACCCTCCATCACCACCAAAACCCCAATCACCACCCCCAGAAACCAACAGTCCACCCCAAACCACCAATCCAAAGCCCATGCACCTCAATCCCCCAAAACTATCTGAGCCACAACTCCTAAAAACAAACCTTGATTTACCTAAGCAAAGACTAGAACTTCCTGATCCAAATCCAGAAGTATCTGAGAATCAACTGCTGCTGACTGACCCGAACCCTGAGACCCAGGACCACCAAATTATACCTTTTTTGAAACAGAAGGACACTCAAATAGTAAAGGATCTGTAAGCTCAGATTCCCCAACACATTTCCTCAACGACCAAGGTTGAGGGTTCCACGGGAAGATAAACTCTGGAAGTGGAGCCAAGCAAAGAGAAGGACCAACCAAAGGTTCAGAAGGAACTAGAGTCAATCTCTGGGCAGAGCACAACATCTTCATAGGAACAAATGGATCTGGTTCTCCAAAACCCTTAGTAGTGCTCAGAGTTGCTACAACTCTGCCTGTCCAGAACAGAGGTTCTGATGCTCCTTCCATCAATGTTGAGGCTGATACTTGTGCCAAGACCATCCACAGGGGAGGAGAAAGTGGAGACTCCATCAGAACATTCAATGACCAATGGACTTCCACTACAGGTCTGAGCACCCAGGGATGCAACCCCTTTATCGACTGACCTTGCAGAGTGGCCAACAACACACTTAGTTGTAATGATTAGAGAATCAACTGATCAACTGGAGTAGAGGCTCCAACAGGCAGAGAGGTCTGCAGAGTTTGCAAGGGAGGAAGTGCTCCTTATGCAAGCGTGCATAAAATAAGAAGAACACACAAAGATCTAGGTCGAGAACAGACTGGAAAGAGTTCAGGAAAGGCTTGTTGAAGCCTGGCTAGAAATTCAAAAATTTGCACCCCAACTGCCAAAATCCAGTGATGAATGAGAGATGGAGCATCAGATTGAACTACTCCAAGGAGCATGGTCACAATTGGCCATTCATGCTGAGCATATGGAAGTGTAATTGCAACAGACTTAGCAGGAAGCAAAGCAACAACCTCGGAAGGTGCAGGAGCATATAGAGAAGATATTGCTAGAAGGAAACAATGCCCAAGCAACACTATAGATGCGCACAACTGAGTGCACACAGATTTTCAGATAAGTCAACGATTGGATGGGCATCATTGCTAGGCACAACCAGACTTTGGAGGATGTACGCACTAGAATGCATGTGTTGAATGATTAAGTTGTAGCTACGATGGATCTGCTGGAGAAAAAATAGAAGTTTTACCAGATCCAACAAGCAGACCATGAGTTGAATGCTCTGTTTGAGGCACAATCCGTAGCTAAGAAGGAGTTGCGTGACTTTCGACATTTCATTCAGATAGTTTACATGCAAATGCATCAAGTTGATGCAACAACATATTTTGAATGGAACTCTTTGGTCACATCCAAGCCCAAGGAGTGTATCACGGATGTGACCCAACAGTTCGTTGCCAAGGCCTCACTCCTTTCCAGAAAATGGAAGGATAAAGTGGGAATATTTCAAGAAGTCAAGAAGCAAGCCTTGGAGTTGGTCCCATAGTTGGGCCCTTCATTTTAAGAGGCGGAAGAAGAGAAAGTGCAAGTAGAAGAGAAAAAGAAAGAGGAAAAGGAGGACAAGGGGAAGCAACAGTTTCTCCTGGAAGTTGCGAAAGAGCCGAGTACTTGACTCAAGGGCGAGTCAAGGTTTGTGGTCGAATCCTATTGGGCCCTTCATTTTTGAATGAGAAGTTGTGCAAGAAGGAATACAGTCCCAGTTTTGGTCTAGTATGAGTTGCGTAAGATACAAAAGAATATGGACAACATAGCAAGGAGAAGTAACAAAATTAGTTGTGAAAAGGACAACGTAACACCAGTAAGGAAAAATCAATTCAAATAGAAAAAAAAAAGCATGCGAGCTCAAAGCTAGAAGACCCTACTTAGATTATATATAGGGATGAATATGATTGTAAAATGCAAGTGTCATAAGTGTAAAGGGTGGTTCAACCATGATTGTAAAAGGGTTGTTGTCTTCTTGTTGTTGTCTATTGTTGAGAAGTCGGGTTTGAGTTATGTAAATGTAACCTGTAGATAGTTTTGGCTAAATAGAGCTATATGAAATGGGTCCAGAACTAAGAGTTTGTAACAAAGCACTATGTTGTATCTCTGGTATTGTAACTGAGAAAGATCTCAAGATAATATAGGAAGAAGGATCCAAAATTTCAAAATATGTTGCATCATTCTGCGTTTATACTTCTGCATTGTATATTTACAGTACTTCTTTATGATTCATTAGTTCCACATGATGTTTCTTTGTTTGAATGCTTTCCTCAACCTAAGTATCTTCAGTTCTTGGGTATATGAGTTCAGATATGTTTTGTAGTTAGTTTTTCTTGATCAATATCAAGATGACTCTTGAAGGTTCTGTGAACCCTCCTAAGTATTTTCCTTTCCCTTCCCTATCCTTTTGTCTTAGTCATGCTTTGGGTGAGACTTCTTCTCTTTGGAGGAGATGAAAATGACAACGCTCTAGACTACTCGGTACCATTTTTTGGTAACTTGAGAAGGGCGCTGGTCTTATCAATCTTGTGCCAACAGATGCAACCCCATTGAAATCAATTTTCAATTTCCATTTTTAAAACACTTTCTTTTTCTTCAGGTTGACTTTCTCCATTAACATTTTTTTGGAATTTATATTGTAGGCCGTGCGGTGAAGTTTTATAGATTCTTCTTCAAATATTTCTAGTTCTTGGGTAAACGAATCTTCAACAATTTCTTGATTTTTGATAAGTCATTATTCTAACCAATTGGGTTCTTATATAAATGCATCTGTTGGATTACTGAGAGGGGGGTCAATCAGTAATGCGAAATTTTATTATTTTGTTTTCACAGTTTAAACTTGAACAATATTCAGTAGTATATATTTTCCATTCAATACGTTGTCAGAAGTATAATCATAAAAATAATCACCTCACAATAGGTACACAATACACCAGAATATATGTGGAAATCAAAATGGGATAAAACAACATAATGATTTTCTTATATATTTATCAAAATAAAACATTCATTGGAAGCACCAAATTCTGATTCTCCAGGTGAAACTGGAAGGAGGCTCCAACCCCTTAGTTTCTCTGACTACAACTTGAAGGAAGCTCTAACTCCCCAATTATATGGCTCCAACCAGAAGGAGGTTACAACCCCATATTTTCACTGGCTACAACCAGAAGGTGGCTACAACCACCTATCCTTGCCCCGTATAACCTCCCTAAAATATAAATGTAGACCAACTGTCACAGACTGCACCATTGTCACTCTCATTGTCACTATCACTGTATTTTTCTATCTATGTCATTGTCTCTGTCACTATCACTGTCTTTGTCTCTATCTCTATCATTGTCTCTGTCTCTGTCACTATCTCTATCTCTATCTCTGTCACTGTCTCTCTATCTCAACCTATATATGCTCATCAACCAACTAAACATGTGTCATACCATGCATCAATTGTATGCCAACATATATAAAATCTCATGCATCAATCATGAACCAAAGATACATCAATAAGGAATAATAAATCATAAACCAAAGCATGAAACATGTGTAACCTGTACCATATACCATACCATCAACCATATGAAAATCTGTACCATATCATCAATGCAGTGTCTCAAAGAACCAATTCATGTCCCTCATGCATGTGCCACCATACAACATGAATGTGCCTCAACGATGTACAATTAACTCAAATATATGAACTATAATAACCATGTCATATGTTGAACCAGATATAAGAGTGTTCCTCACTTAGCCAAGTAGCCAAGATATACCATATCCAAATACTAAACCAACCATACCAAGTATACCTCAAGCATACACCATATCATGACAAGAGGTAACTATCAAAATAAGTATAAAACCATACCAATACCTCTAAATATGATATGAAATAGTAATATGATGACATGTAACCTTCCTTTCAAACTCTAGGGACCTAGAACCAACATGTACTCAAAGTTCATGAGCTTTTCACATGTTTGCAAATTTTTTCTCTATATCCCGTGTATATATGCCATTTTTTTCACTACAACTTGCATACATACACTCCCTTACTAATTTTCAAATCACATATACCTCAGAAAATAGGGGTTTTTTATAACTCCGAGATTTTTACCGTTGATCCTTCTTCGCTACCTTAGAAAATGATGCTACAACCTTAGAAAAATATCACTAGATCAAAAGAAAGATAAGTAATGAATAAGTGTGTGAGAGTACTTGTGAATGACTCCTTGAGGTGCTTATATACCTATTCTAGGTAAATCCTCTCCTTAATTTATGGCTTCTATGGTTTTCTTGTTACAACAACTTTACCCCTTTGACTAAGACTTATAACAAACTAGGGGCTTCTTGTCCACTCTTCGGGGCTTCCAAATTTACAAGGGAATATCTCCCTAACCATGAAGAACCACTTGGCATTCTGCATATCACCAAGAATGACACAATGAGTACTCTCTATCTATGAGGGTATTTCCTTCATTCAGATTGTCCTTTATATTAATATCATTCATTCAATTTTAGGTACCAAAACCACACCATAAGGGATACTATAATTCTTCAATGGTTGACATCAATATTTAAGATCACTGTACAAGGGTTGACATAAATGAAAACCAACTAGATTGGTACAACTGCCCAACAATCTCTCCCTTTGGCATTGATGGAAACACTCATGAATGAAAACCCTTATGCTCATGTCCCCCCTGTGGTGACCATTTCTCCCCCTGTCTACATGATTCTTTCTCTCCATCTCCATGCCCTACTCTTTATCTCTCCCCCTTTGAAATCAATAGAAAAATGTAATCCTCTTATGGGATTTCTTCCCCTATATACAAGTTGCTTCTATCTCTATACGATTTTCTCTTCATGGTTCTTCCTCATGTAATTATCTAATGTATATATGAAAATAATTCAAAGTATTCTTTACTTGAACTCTTCAAGACTTTTTTTTCTCTTCCCATATATTCTTAAGTTTGATTCCATGTGGATCAGTGTGGGGTAGAAAATATTCCAATTTTTTGTTGCAAATACTCAAAAGGTTCTCTTGCAAGCAGTTTGGTGAAGATGTCTACAATATTCTCCTTTTGTACCGACATACTCTAGCCTGATGTTCTTCTCTGTATTCTGTTCCCATAAGAAGTGATACTTGATCAGAATGTGCTTCGTATTTGAGTGCATCACTAGATTCTTTGAAATAATGATGGAACTGGTGTTGTCACAAAGTATTGAAATGGTCTCATCATACTTTACTTGCATGTCCTGCAAATTCTGCTTCATCCAAAGAAACCGAGTACAACATGTCATTGTTGTAATGTATTCTTCCTTTGTTGTGGAAAAAGATACCAATGATTGTTTCTTTCTTAACCATGATATCAAACACTCACCTAAGTAGAAATTGTTCCACTTGTACTTATTCTATCATCAATGCAACCTTCCTAATCTACATATGTGTAGGAAACAAGAGATATATCCTTCCCTTTTGGATACCATAAACCAAACTCTTTTGTACCATTGACATATATTAATATCCTTTTTATTTCTAAAACATGTGATTCCTTTGGTGCTTCCTAAAACCTTGCAACCTATCCAAATTCTTGCATCATGTCCGATCTAGAAGATGTCATATAAAGTAAGCTACCAATCATTGATTTGTATTTTCTATGATCTCTATCCTTGGAATAATCATCCTTACTTAACTTGCAACTTGTCTTTATAGGAGTACTGACTCATTTTAAATCTGCCATTCCAAACTTATTCAACATATTTCTAATACAGTTTTCCTCGAAGATGAAGATACATTGGTTTCTCTAACATATCTAGAGACCCAGAAAGAAAGACAACTTTCCAATCAATGACATCTCGAAATCATTCTGAATGTTTTTGGAAAATTTCCAACTCATCCTGTCATCATCACTTCCAAAAATAATATCATCAACATAAACTTCAATTAAGATGATTCTATCTTGATTTACCTTTATGTAGAGATTGTTGTATGCACTACCTTTTATGAACCATTTCTTCTATAAGTATTCTTCCAATCTTGAATACCATGCTATGGGGGTTTGTTTGATACCATACAAGGCCTTTTTCAACCTACAAATATAGTTTTCTTTCTCAGAAAACTGAAATCCTTATGGCGGGACAATGTAGACTTCTTCCTCTAGATCTCCATTTAGGAATGTTGATTTCACGTCCATGTGATACACTTTAATATTCTTGAATCATGCATACGCTAGCATGAGTCTGATCACTTCCATCCTAGAAACTGGGGAAAATGTATCTTCAAAATCTATACCTTAAACTTGAGAGTATCCTTTGCATACCAATCCTTCTTTATTCATGGTAACCTGTACATCCTCATTCAATTTGTTCTTGAAGACCCACTTTGTACTAATGACATTCTTGTTCTTTGGTCTTGGAACCATTTCCCAAGTGTAATTCTTTTCTTTTTGGTCTAACTCTTCATCCATGGATTTGATCCAAAATTCATCCTTGTTGGATTCTTCAAAATTGCTTGGCTCAATGGTAGATAGTAGTGTTAGATGTTTCTATTCTAGTGAGCATATTCTTCTTCCGATTTCAACTCTTGCATCTTTATTTCCAATAATTTGTTCTGATGGATGATTTTTCTGCACTTGTCCATTGGGTGTATTTGGAGGTACTTGAATGTCCTATTGTTCTTGCTATGTTTATGGATGCTCTTCTTCTTCATCTGATTCTTCATCTACTTCTTCTTCTTTCAAATCTTCTTCGTTATCTTGTTCCACTGAATCTTTTCTACTTTGTTTTCTCCTTCTACCAACTATCTCATCAATAGTCACATTGATTCTTTCTACTATTCTGTTGAGTCTCATATTGAAACATTTGTATTCTTTCCTTTTGCTTGAGTACCCAACTAGTATACCTTTATTGACTCGGGAATCGAATTTTCTAATTCTACCATCTTCTCTTTTGATGTAGCATTTTCTTCTGAAAACTCTGAAGTTATTCACATTTGTTGGTCTTCCTTTCCATAGTTCATTTATGGAGTCTTATCACTGTTGTTTCTAAGCATACCTATGTATGTGAAATGTTGTATGAAATGATTGTACCCAAAATATATCTATCAACTTGGAATCGATTAACATGGTTCTAGCCATTTCCTGTACTATTATGTTCTTCCTTTCAACAACTCCAGTTTTTTGAGGTTTCCTAGCTACTCAGAATTTCCTCTTTATTCCATGCTCGTTGCAGATTTCCATGAATTCCTCGGATGTAAATTTTCCTTCATTGTCTGATCTTAAGCACTTGATTTTTGATTCAGTTTCAGTTTCAACCATCTCTTTGTATGCCTTGAATTTTTTGAATGCCTATGGATTCTTATTTAAAAAGAAAATTGAAGTCATTCTTGTGTAGTCATCAACTAGTAGCATGAAGTACTATTCATCTTTCAATCATTTTGTTCTTTTTGGTCCAACTAGATCAATATGTACAATCTGTAGTGGTTTTGTTGTGGAATACTCTTTTGACTTGAACTTTGTCTTGGTTTTTTTTCTTGTAGATAGTGTTTTCATAGATTTTTTGTTGGCTTCGAGATCTCAGGCATTTCTCTTACTTCTTCCTTTTTGTAGAATTTGAAAAGATTATCAAAATTTAAGTGACCCATTCTTCTATGCTAGAGCCAAATTTCATCGCCCTTTCCTAAGAAATATATTTCCTTTCCCATTTCATTTAGAACATATATGTTGCTTGAAGTTCTTACAGTTGTGGCTACCAACTTGTTTGATTCATATTTCCTTATTTCAAACTTCTTTGAATCAAACACAAGTCTATTTCCTTGATCACACATTTGACTTGCACTTAATAGATTGTGTTTCATGTCTTCGACTAGTAAAACATTTTCTTCCATGGAATCCTTACTTCCAAGATTGAATGTACCCTTTCCAATAATCCTGATTGAGTTGTCATTCCAAAATGAAAATGATCCATATCTTTCCTTCTTCAACGTCAGAAACCTATCTTTATCACCTATCATATGCTTTGAGCATCTGTTGTCAACATACCATCCACGTTTCTTTTGTTGAGCTTTTAGATTAATATTGCATTCTCCAATGTTTAATTGATCCTGCTTTCTTATCCATATCCTTTGTGGTTCCTGATTATGATTGTTGATATTCTTCTTTGGTTCCCTTGGAGGAACAATGACTCTGCAATCTCTATCTACATGTCCAAAGTTTTTTCACTTGTATCATTCTACCTCATCACTTAATGATCAAAATATGTTGTAGCTTATATTATGTAATTCATAAGATCTTCTTGAATAACTGTTTCTTGTATAACCCTCATCATTTCTTCTATTCTTAGTATTGGCTCTATAATTCACAACTTTGTGCCCAAAATTATAACATGAATAACATGAACCAAGAAAAATAGTTTGATACCTGGGAGTGAAGGATATTCTAAATGGTGTTTCTCTTATGAATCCTCCTTGTTCTTTAATTATGTTGGGCACAAGCTAGTTTTGATGGAAAAGAACGATGTGGGCATGCATAAGAAGAAGCGCGTGTAAAGAAGACATGCATGCAAGAAAAGAAACACATGCAAATTTACAAAAATGCATGCAGAAGAGAAACACATGCAAGGCACACATGAAAGAATACCTAGCCATGATAGGGTTAGGGTTTTGGTAATAGAATGTAATGGTTGGTAAGCCAAAAATATGTATAAGTAGGTACCTAGGAATTCTAGGTCGAGGGTTGCAGATTGTTGTGTTCAAGAGGGATTTTGGAGGTTTCTTATTGTTCATTTTTGGGTTGATCAATGTTAGTACGATGTAAAAACATAGAATGACTGTAAAACATGATCGATCTTATAAGATGTTGAGCTAAGGAAAGGGAATAAGGGATATATTGAGGGTTAGATCATAGGCTGAGGAGCCTGGTGTGATATAGTCAACCTCATTGTAGATATCGACTTGTTATAATGGAGAATTGTAATGCGCGAGGCACTATAGTTTTGGAACTAGAATAATAATAGAGAAGAGAAACCAAATATTTGTTTACGTAGCCCAAGAGGGGTGAAACATGGTAGATCTTGTGTTATGTGATTGAATGTTATGTATCTCTTATGATGTTAATGATTAGATGTTAAAAGATGCATGAATGACTAGATAGATCTGTTACTTTACATCCATGGGCAAGAATGACAGGGTATTCCATATAAGTTGAATGTTAAAGTAATAAATGAATATTATAGAGTTTAATTAGATATCCCCACTCATTTCCCAGGCTGTAAGAACCTGAGCATTGAAGACACTCATACGAACTATATCGGGTGAGACTACACAGTGCATCCTGTGCGTTGTGTTTCCTTCTAGTTTACCAGGAGGGCCGATAGATTTACGGGGTTTTTGTTGGAAACCAAGTGGATTTCAACCCGGGTCAGCCCAAGATGGGTAGCAGGAGTAAAATACAAACCAACAAATGGTTTTGTTTCTGGTTGGAACAGAAAGGGATTGAGTGAATGCGATCCGTTGAACAATCGTGAATATCTGGTGACACAAGGTTAAAAGAATGAGAATATAAAAGGGGATGTTGAGACTGTGAAACCCAAAAAAGGAAGAGATCAAGAGATTGTTGAAAACAAAGTAGTTGGAATTTATGCAGAAATATAACAAAAACCTAAAGTTAACACCGAACAAATATTTGGACAAGTACGTATTCAATGACTTGCATGAATTATTTTTCTTTGATTTCCTGCATGTGTTGCAGGAGTGGATATTGAGGTTGAAAGACAATCACCCTACAAATTGGAAAAAACAATTATAATGGAATCCTATGGAGATCACGCAGTTACAACAAGTTGATAATAAATTTATGCACACAACAAATTTATGGTTAGACAACATTGTTGCAGGATTTAGCAAAGAATTTGCAGTAGATACTGTGAAGTCTTACAATGCAGTAGAGAAAAAGTTATCGAAGGGAACTCAAGGTAGGTATATCATATCAATGTATAATTCGATCAAGATGTTATTTTATAACAAAGGGGTAATGACAATGGCCTCAGACAATTAAACATCCCTGAGTGCATGGGGGAAGAGGGGAAGCACTGACAAGAGATGCAGAAATGGAGGAAGAGATGAATAAAGGAAAGAAGGAGGAGGCCTTGGATCCATTCATGATGGAGGAAGAACAGATCAAGTATATCATGGAAACAATTGGAAGAATGTGCAATGGAGTACCCTACCAATATATGATGAACAACAAAAAGAGAGTCATAGTCACGAGGGAAGGCTTGGAAAGTGATGAAGAAGATGTAGAGGATTTTCGGGCTATGGAGAATATTGAGGAAATATTGCACACGACATATGAAAGGAAGACAAGAGGTCCAATAGCATAAACCAGAGGCATAACTCCTATCCATATCAGTGTCAATGTGAAACCCATAAACCCATGTGTGACTAATACACCAGGAATAACACCACCTTTTACGCAACCAAATTTCAGTGGAAGAAACACAACAGGAAGTACATATACACAGGGAGAAACAACTGGGGGAGCCAGTTTAGGAATCATTATTCAAGGATATACATGATGCAAAGGTAGTAGTTCAACATTCAGGATGGAAGGACATGATCCCGCCATCAGGTTACCAGAATTCAAGGTAGAGGTCTCGGAGGACCCTAAGAAGCACTTGTTTATCGGTGAAAATATCTGGGAAGCAAAGAAGATCACATATGAGGATACCAAACTTGAACAATTATCCATCATGCTAAGAGACCGCACACTAGATTGGTACATGAGCTTAGTTGCAAATAGTCCACCAGGAATAGCCATAATGATTGGGGATATCAAGAAGTTGTTTATAAATGAATTCCAAAAGCCCAACTGAGAGTATCAATACATGAATGAGATGATAGAGATCAGACAGAAAAAAAAATAATTTTTCTGGGAGATAGACCAAATATTTAAACGATTGAAGGGAAAGATGAAGTATGTCATGATAGATATGCAACATAGGCATCTGTTTGTGAATTCACTACTACCACACTTGAAATACCCTTTGAGACAATAGAAGTTTCAGACCCAAGCAAAGGCTCTGTAGGCAGCCTTGCAACTATAAGAGAACCAATATTAGAAGACAAATCTTGTAAATGTGTTGAAACTGCACAGAATAGATCTAGCTAGAAAATACTACACACATTTGCAGAGATAAATTGATCCGGATTATTTTCGGCACGAAATGAGAGCGGAGATATAATAAAGAAATGCACAGAGATATTGCAGATATTAAATAATATAACAGAAATGTATCAGAGATGCAACCATAAACAAAG
>JASDQU010103275.1:15169-51013 GCA_032191745.1 Picea mariana | reverse complement strand
GGATAATGACTAATTATGACTAATAAATAAGGAATAACCTGAGGAAAAATAAATCCTAGGTGTGTGTAAAGTAACTCCAAAACCCCCCCTAAACATCACTATGGTGAAAAAAAGAATGGGTCCTGGCTACGAGGCCATGTTAGGTACCCAAATACAAAAGATACACTGAACTAAACAAGGAAAGAGGGAAAACCTCATGGGAACAACCCCCCCCCCTCAAATTACAATGCATAAAATAAAAATTGATAAGGAACAAAATGCAGTTGCTAAGAAACCATGTCCTTCACTCCAAGAAGACCTCGCAACTGTGCAAGTTTGTTCTCTTTGAATATTTTGTTGAAGATGTAGATGTCTACATGGATCTGATGAAGTATATGCATCATTGATATTTCCACACATATCCATTTTATCTCCTTGTAATGAATAATATCCAAATAAATTTTGGATGAAATTTTGAAAACTGTGCGGCCGTTTCCGGAAAAACATTGAAATTTTATTGATTTTGAAATGATCATAACTTCACTTTTCGGACTCCATTTTAGACAATTTTTTTTGTTTTGAAATTGGATATTTTCTCGAGAGGAATTCAAATATCAAATTTGTTTCTGCAAATTTTTTTCAGAAAATATAATAATGGCATCTGATGTGCGCGGCTCCCTTTTTGACTTCTGAGATGCATGCATGGTGCATGCAAAAGTGTCTGCATGTGACTCCTGAGATGCATGCCATATATATTCCACATGAATTTCAGAAAACAAAACTAAAATGGAGTAGACATCATCTTCAATTAATGGAATACAAATTTCTGTAGATACTTTTGTAGAAGGCTCTTCAAATTGAGATGATTTATCTTCGAGTGGCTTTTCTATATTCTCTATCTTGTCAACATTTTGCATGAATTCTTCCTTATTCCCCAAAAAAACCTCCAATATGCTTCATAAATCATTTGGAGTGAATTCTTTTGAGTCATCATATACTTGATGGAGAATTTCGGGAGAAATAAAATAGAGGATACATCCTATGGCCATATCTTGTTTATTGAGAAAGTCATTTTTCTCATCGAAATAATCAAGCTTTGCTTCCATTGCCGTTTTTATTTGGTATAAGCCTTTGCATCTTAGTAGAATAATTTTTTTTCGCTTCCATTCCAAATAGTTATGAGGCATGAGAAGTATTTCTGACGAATAATCCATCTTTTTGTTGTTTTCAATCTTTTGTACCTGCAAAAAAATGATTTGGTGTAGCTTTTTCTTAGTAGTCCATCGACTCTGATACCATGTAAATGTGTTGAACCTACAAATAATATATCTATCTAGAAAATACTACACACATTTGCAAAGAGAAATTGAGAAAGAAGAAGCAAGATAGAAAGAATGGAAGAATTCTCATTAACCATATTCCACACAAAAAGAGTGAATAATTTACAATATATATAGAATAAATGAGTAACTAATGATCTATAGTGGTGGTCTATATTGATATGGACACACACCAATAGTTACAAGAGTAATTTGTCACCTAGTCTAGTCTCTCATGCAGTTACGAGAGTGAACTGCCACTTAGCTGAGTTAACTAGTCAACTAGATTCAGTTAACTGACTGAACAAAGAGTAGTGAGTTGGTGATGATCCCAATGTTTCATGGTGACAAAACCAATGCAACATCTAAACTCAACTCAACTAGTCAAACTGAAGAGTCAACTGAAAGATAATATTCTCCAGGTGGAATATTCTACCCTAAAATATAGGAGACTAGATAATGACTAATTATGACTAATAAACAAGGAATAACCTTAGGAAAAATAAATCCTAGGTGTGTGTGAAGTAACTCCAACAAATCCAACAATAGAGGAGCTCAAGGAAGACCCGAAGAATATAAAATTTATATTAAACCAGAACATGAGTAAGGACAAAAGAGAAGTTGTTTGGTGTACCAAATGTAGGACAGAAGGACACCACAAGAATAAATGCCCAACATTCGCACAGTACATGGCAATGATACTGCCAAAACCTTTTCCATCAGGAGGAATATAGTGTGAGATCTATAAGACATAGGGGCATGATCCATATCACTGTCCAATGATGAAAAAATACTAGACAATGCCTAAGAGTTCATATTTCAACTTTTTCAAGTCAGTAAGCCATGATGACAAAGATTGTAGGACGATGGAGCAGATGAGGGAAATAACATCATACATCTATAGGGTGCAGGCGGAGATGATGATAGGGAAAGATGCACCACAGTTTAACCAAGTACTAGACCCATATAAAACTTTTCCAAAACAATATAACACTGCACAACCACAGTTAAATATCGTGCAACCACAATATAACCTCACGTGATATAACCAGGTGCCATAGTACAACACACCATGAGGAGATTGAGCTGGCTATAGAGGTGGAGGATGAGGTAGAGGTGGCTTTGGAAGAGGAAGAGGACTGGTGGTATGCCATAATTGTAAACTAGGACACTATCCAAGAGAATTTACACTCCCACCTGTGACATGTATGCACTGTCGTGCATTAGACCATGACAAAGATGATTGTCTGGCACTATTGGGGAATATATAGGAAAAGAGAAATCAGAACAATCAAAATGTTCAATGAATTTATATAGAAGTGAGGGATTATGGAAGAAACATCAACATAGTTATGCATGGAGGAGATAATACAAGAGATGACACAATAAGAGAAGATCCAACACAACACCAATGGGTGAACAAAAATGTTGAACCACAGAAGCAGTTTGACATGTAGAACGAAAAGGGGATATTCAAGAAAGACAAAAAAGAATTATTAAAGCTAGACATTGTGTTTACATCAACTACGCATCGTACCCAGGATGTACCAATGTACAAGATGCCTTCATTGTTGGATCACACTAATGAAGCAGAATCCCTAGGAAAAGAAAGTACCATAACGAATTTTCTGCAATCTTGTGTTAAACTGCTAAATGATCCATCATCTATTAAAGTGTTACAAAATATGTTAGAAAGATGTAGCATGGATGTAGAGGGAAATCTAGAACATAAAACAATTAATCATCTGCATACATGGAGGAGAACAAGCATAGAGTTCACACTGAACGCCAACATTGGATATTTCAACATGGGGGATATCATATTGGATTTAGGCTCTGAAGTGAATGTAATACCCAAGAAAACATGGCAATGTATGGGAGATCCCACATTATGATATTCACCTGTTCAACTGAAACTAGAAAATCAACACAAGGTTCTATCAATTGGGAGGCTAAAGGGTGTGAAAATAGATATGGATGGAGTGTGCACTAAAGCCAATTTCTAAGTGATAGAAATAGTGGGTGACACAACACCTTATCTAGAATTTCTTGGCTTGGATTGAGTGTTTTATAATCAGGCCATAATTAATCTAAAAAAGAGGAAGATGAAATGCGAGTTAGGAGAGTACAGAGTCATTGCAACATTAGATCCATCAAAAGTAGAAAGGTTTGTAGAACCCACTTTATTAGACCTGTAGGAAATTATGTGAATCCAAATGTGAATCAACACCACTGGATGAGAATAATATTATGTGAATCCAAATGTAGATGGAATACGAAATTGGAGAAGTATCGTGTCATGATGTCAGAGTCAGATACAGGGTTGGAGAATTGGTAGCAAAGATTATATGATGTCTCCACAAGAAGGTGTGCAAGAATAGACCGCACAGTAGGATGGGTAGGTACAAAGATAAGAAAACCTTCCAACCTTCATGGGGCGAATGACTTAGAATAATTCCAAACAAGATACAAAGATGGAGTGTTAGAAAATCAGATACTCTTATCTCTGGATATAACACTCAAGGAAACACATGCAAGATAATGGGGTGCGCACAAAGAGACAGTCAAGGACTGGTACCAATGTAATCGATTAATGCAGATCAGATTTGGCATAGAATAGGGAGGCAACCAACTCTTGAGATATGATGGACAGGGGACACCAAATGAACACTTGGATAAGTGAAGAACACTATGGAGAATGACACATGAGAAGAATGGTCTCATCACTTTATTCACACATTGGAAGGGATTCCAACAAACTGGAATGTAGACCAGGAATTGCACAGAGGCACTGCAGAATGGACAACATTACATCATAATTTTATAGTCACCTTTTCATTTGAACATGAGAACCCCAACATAGATTCAACACTCAAACATATCATAGGGGTAATATCCATTCAAGAAAAAGAGGTTGAACTTATAACATAGTATCAACAACAGAACAGATAGACAGTGAAAGAACTAATGTCATGCTATTATGTGCAGGAAGAAGCACCAGATGAAGATAACCCTCACAACATTCAAATTACAGAAATTGAAGGAGAAACGGAGGTGGAAGGTCCATCTCTCAAATAATAAGTACTTAATATGCCAATAAAGGTGAAGAAAGTAAATATCGGGACAAATGATAATTCCAAAATGGCCAGTATTGGGGATTACTGGGACAAACAAACAGTAGAAAGAATAACAGTGTTGTTGCACGAATACAGTGACTTGTTCCCAAAAAACTTCATAGAGATTAAATGTATAGCAGGAAAGATAGGAGAGATGAAGATAACTCTCAAACTTGAGGCTAGATCAGTCAGAAAATGAACATATAGACTGAACCCAATACATAAGAAAAAATTAAAAGCATAAATTGACATAATGTTGGAGGCTAGAATCATAGAACCAATGGAGGAATCTGAATGGGTAAGCCCTTATGGTAGTTCAGGAGAATAAGAAGGGAGGGATAAGGATCTATGTAGATCTTAGGAAATTGAATTATTCTTGCCTACATGACCCTTTTCCTACCCCTTTCATAGATGAGGTATTAGAGACTGTAGGAGGCCAGGACGCATACTCATTCATAGATGGATTCTCAAGCTATGATCGGATCAAGATAATCCTAGAAGACAGGTGTTGCGGAAAAGATATGAAATAATATTACTCAAGCATTTTAAGATTTTGCTTGTCTAAATCAAAATATATGGGAATGTAACCCTAGGTTTATAGCTATCAAAAATAAAATCCTAACTCACAAGTATCAATTGCAAGTGCTTAGGTTAGTCTTTTTCACAAATAAAAGCTTGCTAGAAAATTCAATTTAATATGATTTTATGAATATAATAGTTGTTGAAAACAAGACACCAAGATGATAATTAAGACAAATGAGACATAAAACAATCATTTATTTCATTCCAATTCACCAAAGAATCATTTTCTTTACAAAATCTCATATAGAAATTTCAGACCAAAGTCAAACTTTGACATCCCTGATGGAGCATACAAAAGGACCTCTGACAGAAAACAAAAACTAAACTCTAAAATCTCGATGAACTTGCCACAAATTTCTACCCACTTGACTCTGCATAATAGCCTTTGTCAGTCGTGAAAACTTATTCACAAATAAACAAGTCTACACAAACTATCAAATATAGATCAACACCTCTGAAAAACAAGTGTCTGAATGATGTAATTCATCCCTGAATGTTGTTGTCTACAATAAGATCCTGATGCAATAAAAGAAAATTATTCTTGTGATAAATTATGGAATGAATTAAAAATGAACTATCTCAACATAAACTCAAAGAGCAAACCTTAGTATGCTTCTCCTTCTATCCTCCTTTGTTCCTCCCTTTCCTTTTTCCTTTAAGCAAATTAGAATTGGTTGAAGTAGTTGAGCCAACTCATTAGTTAAGTTAATTAAAAGACTCAACCAATTTTTAGTTAGGGGGGGGAGTAATACTCATAATAAGGGTTATAAATAATAACTACTAGGTGGGACCCCTTGTGACTTAGTTTAGATCTTAACAATCATAACATACTAGTTAATTAAACAAAACACCCCTCCTTGTGACTCGATACTCATATTAACATTTGACATTTTTCTCAATAATATTAGAAATTATTTCAAAAATATATTACCAATATATACAAAACACTGCCATACAAAAATCTCAAGTCAACTGTCATAAACATTAAAAAATTAAAATCTATATTTTCTAGTTTGTGAGGCAATCTTTCCCTTGTTGATGCTATTATCTTTTGGTCCTTCTGAACCTGCCTTAAGCTATGTGGAAGCATTAAGCCCCGTCTTTTTGACCATATGAGAGAAATTTTCCTTCCAATGCATGTGGGAGGACATAGATTTGTCAGAATTATCAAGAGATGTGGAAGGGGTAGTAGCGGCTTTCTCTTTGATAGAGGCATAATAGGCCTTGATTTTCAGCCTCTTATTTGAATAGCTCATTCCTGCATGCATAATTTATTAGAAAATAGTTCCTTTAACAACCATACATGACATCTCTTTAAAAATATGAAATAGATTTTGGCTCAACATCATATCAGACTCAAGCAATCCACTCCATATGAATTGTTTAACCGTTATCGATGAGCATGGAGTGAACAAAAGGTTATAGGATATGCGAGGGGTTTGCATTGAGAGAAAAATGATAAAATGAGGGGGAGACGAAACATGGTTACTGCTCAAAAGACAAAAATAATCAACTGTAATGCAACCAAAGAAAATATCATTGTGATCCAACCAAGAAACTGCGACTTCAAACTGCTTCATTACAAAATTCTTCTTAATTGTAATTAAATTTTATAACAGGGAGTGAAAAATGAATATGGGAAGGTGATGGGGTTGTAATTAGATAAAAGAGAAATAATGGTGGGAAAAGAGAGCTCATAAAATTAATTAAGTAATCCATAAGACCATTCTGTAAAAATAAATAACACCAACCAACTGACCACTGTGACCCCCAAAAAAAACAACCACTATGTAAAGTTCAAACAATTTTGTGCATCAACTTGTTCACTATTCATAATCAAATATTTAAAACAGTGTCATCAAACAAGACAGTATGCATTCCGCAACAAACTGTAGAAGATATCTACTTTCCTCATTTATCCATTTAACATTTTAAGTAATTTCCAAATGAATACACAGTCAATTACTTCCACTCTATTCAGTGCCAACTCATCAACCATTGCCAATAAATACAGACATAAAAACCGTGCTCGATTTTGTTATACAATGAGGTTATACTCTCATATAAATCGTGCTTAGAAATGCATGATATTCATTAAACATGCATAGTGGATAGTCAACCAATGATCCATATTTAACTTACAAAGATCCCGACTTGCCATTTAACACACAGATAACAATCACCACTTCAACTCACGCTATGCTATGAAATACACAACCATTCGACAAAACACAATTGTATTTATGTGATTGTACAGGTCCAAATTCCTTGACTCTAAACATTCAAAATTTTTGGCTATCCATCCAACACAACGAGGCAACAACAACATACACAACTTCATAACACAAATAATAAAATTGCAACCAAGCCATGTTTTAAAACTCTGTAACTATTTCTATGGGCACAACCAAAAAAATATCCATAGCATACACATTGGATAGCCATACCATAAACACCATGATTTCAATACTCGCATGGCAATTTAACACCTAATCATAATAATCAACAACCCAACCTAATATGTTTTAGGAACTCCACACATACCCACACATCAACATGACGTGACACTGTGAATTACTCAATTAGAAACAATGTTGGGTTATCAATTCATTAAACATAAGGACAACGATTGTGTATTTGATTTATCCAATTAACCATGCTGAGCTTATCCATTCAATTAAAATAATAATGCAATAACTAGATACCAAAGGCAACACCACTGTCACATAATCAATGGGGCGAGCTAGTAATCAACTCTATAGACAATACACCGCCAATTCATAATGATCTTCTCTATCAACCCTCGGGCTTGAGGAGTCAAGGGTTTACTTTGTGGACCAACAAAGGGAGACTTGAGTTGATTCCTCTTAATGGTGAAAACCTCTGAGACCAATGGTGCACACACAGGGAATACCACATTTGACTTCAAGGAAATGGTGACAAATCCTGTGACGAAGAAACTATGAACAGAGGATCAAGGCTCCATTTTGGCCTTGTAATGATACCTAGCACATGCAGGGTATAACCCTCGTGTATCTCCCAACCAACCAACTAACAATAAGGTGAAACAGAGCCAAGAAAAAGCAATATAACCCACTGCGCGACCATTTGTAGCATGAACAACCCAATACATAAGTGAACAACACGCAGTGACACAAGGTACTTCCAACCCATTAAACCACATAAAGGCCAAAGACTGGGTAAGGTTATACGAATGTGTGAAGACAACCGAACATTCAAGACCAAACGTAACCCTCCGAATAAAACCACAAGGATGACATAGAGACTTTATGACTGCTAACACTCAGGATGGCCAAAAAAACTGAGACTTCAAACATTATTGCAGAGAAATCCATCAACGATTCATCACAAAAAAAATCACAATTTCACATAGTTTCCATACTTAAGGAAATCAAAAACCAATACATCTAAGCCAATATCTATTTCATAACCAGAGAAGACTCATGGATGGAAAAAAAAAACATACTTGTAACCAAAACACCTTAAAAAACGAATTGGCCAAGCGGTTCTCCCTCTGCTTGAAAGTTGGAGCCTAACCACAACAAAACTCAGTTGAACAATAGCCCAACTAGGGTGGCGGCCAGTGGAAGGAGTAGAAGTGACGTGCAGTAAATGCACGTCACCTCCATACTCAAACTCATTCAATTCCCTAGTACGTGCCAACCACTGATCCATTAATTTATCCAATTGAACCATGCATTGAAACCAACATCCCTTAATTGCCAAGAGCGCCACCCACATCACATATTACTATTTCCAACTATACAGTAATGCATGTCAACTATGTTTCCATGTAACTCAATAAATCACATGGCTATCATATGTTAGCTAGGATTTACCACGATCCTTTTAATGTATATAGTGTAGAATGTTAGTATAGAATAGTTTCTTCCTTTTGCATTTTTTTTTTACATTGTTTTATCTCCTTTAATTTCCCTTTATTTTTTGTTACTAACATGTATCTGTTGCAGGTGTCACAAGTAATAGATCCAAAAATAGACAACAATGGTAACCATGAATAACATAGGCTATTGAAACATAAAACTTGAGCCTGGAGCAACAGAAAATAAAGCACATAACACGCCTAATCCACCATCCAAGTGCCACAATTTGCACCAACACATAATAATCCCTATCCATTGCCAATAAAAATAAGATCTCATCAACCATGTAAGCATAGTCAAACAGTAGCACAACATCAAATAAGAACCAAATCTGATGTCCACTCTACTAGGGGGTCCCACCTACTCGTATTATTTATCTTTTATAATAATAGGCTTTAGCAACGCTTTGCGGGAAAAACTTTGTTTCGATTTTAATCATCAACAAACTGGCGAATCCATGGGGAAATTTGTTTTCAATAGATTTAGAACTCATAACTCATGGTTTCATAAACCAAGAACAATAGATCAAGGAGATATAACCATGAAGATTATGCAACATGGGGAAGTGAGCGGATTCAATGGAAAAATGATCGGGAATTTGGGAATAACTCATGAAAAGTGTTAAGTATGAGGGGTTTTACCACTGCATGCATAATCATTCAACCAGAATATTCTTTTAACTTCAAGGTGAAAATTTTTAGACTTTCCCTTAAAAATATCAATGGATGAAGAAATGGAAATAAGAAGCGGGAGATAACCAATTCTTTATAAGACAACAATTGAAAAATATAACAATTTCAAGGGTGCCTTCAGAGGAGACATCACGGTAGTCGTGTAAGCTTGATTTTTACTAACTAACAATGCTTTGCAGGAGTGTCACTATGGCAGAATTGATCCAACATCCTATTTTGACCAAATTAACTAAAAAATGACAGGAAACAAAATCATGACAGAAGTAAAAATGAAAAAATAAAAAAAGTAGCAATAAAAGACAGAAATGAAAAAGCATCAAGTGTTAACACAAAAAGAAGAAGTCAACCTACTGTAAAGAAGAAAAGAGAAGCACAAAAATGAAAGAAGAACTAGGCTACTAGTATACAGAAAATCCAATCAACATTAGAAATTTTCACGTTGGTCCCTCGCAATATTTCAAGCGAGAACTGTTAGTGTTGTAGGAAAACAAATGATTTTGTAAATCCTTTAAAATGTAAGAGTTGGTGTCCAAGACAAAAGCAATTTTGAAAGGACCCATAAACAACACTTGGAAACCTGATGTAGTTATCAACCCTTTGACGCACACAATTATATCATCAAGATAGAGATGGATACTGACCAATTCATCGAAAGTTGTGTGTATAGGTCTTTTAAAAGTGATACTTGCATCAAGTAAGCCATAAAGAAGGCATTTGTAATACATGGTACCCCAATTAGTGATAAGATTAGTTTTGTGAGCATCTGCTCTTTTTACCCTGATTTTCTTGCAACGAAAAAAATTGTCAAGTAAGTGCCTTAACTGTGGCTGTACAACCTGCTGCAGAACCATTTCCATACAAAGAAGGGGAAAAGGACTTCTCGTAATAGCTTGCCTAAACTTTCAAAACTTAATATAGGTTCTAATGTGTTCAGTGGTCTTTGAAGTAGGAACCCAATCAGAAACCCATTCAGGGTGGACTAAAAAAATAATCCCATCCCTAAAGAATTGTTCCAACCCCTTTTGAAAAGTTGCTTTAAACGCAAAGTTAATAGATATTTGTTCTTGCATAACTAGTTTCATGCTTTCCTTGATGGGAATAACATTCCGTAAAAGACCAGGATCAAAACCATGAAGATCCTTATAAGGCCAAGTAGAAACCTTTTGAAATCCACCAAGTATCTTGGCAAATTCCATTTCTTCTTTATCAGAACATTGGGTACTTATATTAACGTTCCTTGAAGATTCAAGTGCCACAATGTTCAAGGAGGTGGTTTCACCCACCTTCCTTTGTAACTCCTCCTCTTCTTGTTTTTCTTTATTTCCTATATCACTTGATGACAACAAATTATTGAGAGAATTCAAGCCCTCGGGATACTTATTATTTTCTATGGATATAATTTCTTCAGGCTTAAGAAGTTCATCTTGAATGAAATCACAAATGCTCTCATCGTTAGGTAAGGCTTGCCGATATTCTGCATTATCAGGCATATATGGACAATATAAAAATTGAAAAGAACAATCAGGCATGTGAGGCAATATTTGTTGATTAGGAGAAGTTGTGAAGACAACTAACCGATCAGCCATTGAATTCAACTCCCTCTTAACATGAGTGATGTTGAAAGAAAAAAGGTTCGAGATAAGCACCCAAACAATTTGGGTGTATTGTTCCATCAACTTGTTGCTAGAAGAGCATGCCTTATGTATCAGGTTCACAAAAAGCTCAAAATCTCCGAAAAATGAAAGGTGACCACAACCAAGATTAAAGGTGTTTTCAATGCCTAATAATAAAGCTTCAAATTTAGTGACATTGTTTGTACAAGCAAAATCTAACCTGTAAGATAGATTGTGAATTTTTTCTATAGGGGAAAGCAAGATAATTCCAACCCCATTACCTTCATTGGAGCATGAACCATAAAATTTCATGTGCCACATATCATCATCTAAATCGATTCGTTCCAAAGGAATATTATCCTCCTCAAAAAATATGGAATACACTCCTAGGTCCTCTTCAATATAGTTTACGCTAGACTATGGAACACTCTCTATGTAGGGTGAAATCCTTCCCTCTCTAAGGACTATAATGTTCTTACCATTATGAGACATGGATAAATGTGTCCCATCGAGAGAGGGGTACCCACCTGTTAAGGCTTGCCAATCTCTTCCTAAGATAATCGAGTAATTTCTTACAAGCATATTAATTACCTGAATGCTGAGGGTTGTCCTTATCTTAGGATGAGCACATAAAACCAAGGTCACATCCTTAATCTCACCTATGGTTGTTTTTTGTAGACTATTATAAGAGAGCATGCTTTTGGCATTTTCATTTGTGCAATACAAGCCTAGCTCTTCCATAATAATCTTTGACATCACACTTGGGCTTGAACCACCATCAATGAGGCAACAATGGGCGATCTTATCCATAATATTTACAGAAATATAAAAAGGGTTTTTTTTTTAAGGATATATAAAGTTATGTACACCTACTTTATTTACAAAAGAGTCCTCTTCGTTTACCTCTTCATAAAGATTGGCTACAATGGAATCCTTTCCTTCCATGAATTGTTTCAGATGCATCTGTTGTTCAGGGATGACAACCATGTCTAGAAGGGTTGCATTTTCTTTGATGTTGGCCAACTTATTCAAGATATTGTATTTGGAAGAGGGGAGAGGGGGAGTAATTCCTTGAATTTCAGGAACCTTGAGAACCTGAATAGTAGCAGTGGGTGAGGATGAGATCGGGCTAGAAGAACTGCGTGGAGGATCAAATTTTCCCTTGGGATCATAGTCTTTCTTCCTAGTATTGATAACCATTACATCTTTTGGCCCTGCAAAATATAGGACAACGATGATAGATTTTGGTCTCTTACCAAAGATCTTATCTCTGACACTCTTCTTTACCTCACATGTGGTTTCCTCGCGGTGTTCCTCGCAGATGTTACACCAACTTCGAGGCAATATAGCTTTAGGATGAAAATTATTTTCAACCGGATTTCTAAAAGCGGGTGCAGAAGAAGATGAAGCTACAGGAGTGAGAGGGGAGACAGTTTCTTTTCGGTTGAACGCTATATAATGATTATTCATATCTTGTACTAGCTGCAAGAGGGAAGACATGTCCATCTGTTTAACCGATTCTCCCTAGGGAAGACCTGTTCTTTCAAGCTATTCTTCATACTCTAAACAAGCATGCAGAGAGAAACTGAGATTATCAATGGCTTTTTCTTCGAGCCTATGATGGTAGGGGGAAGGAAATGCATTGTAGTAATGCATGAAAGTAGCTTGGTTCTGAGGGTGTATGAGTTTAGGGATTTGATTGTATAACTTGGTGAACCGCAAGTTGAAATACTTGATGGTCTCACCATCCTTATAGGTGAAGTTATTGTATTCCCTTAACTTCTCGGATGGGATTTTAGATTGCCCATAAGTGGATCAGAACCAATAGATTAACTCCTCCCAAGTAGATAGAATCTTAGGAGGAAGGTCAAAGAAATTGATCGTACCCTTTCCTTCCAAGGAATTGACAAATAAGTGCATGCAAGTATCATTTTCATTTCCCCCTATGTTATGACAATCATTATAAAATGCCACCAGGTGTTCATTTGTAGTGACAATGTTATTTCCTGAAAACTTAGGAAGATGCTCTTTAAATTTAGAAAGTGGACAAGTAGAAGGTGCTAGGTTAAGAGGAGAGGAAACATGCCACAGTGTGGTTGTGGCGTCTTCGTCAAACTGAAAATCCCATACTTTTTAATTACTTTGGTGGGATTTGTGGTAGATTGGATAGGGATATGGTGGATATATAAGCTACCAATCACTGATGAAAATGAATACTGAGAAGATGCAATACTTCTAGTGCCACCAGAGCCACCACTATATTCCATGTTGTGGATGATAGATGAGGGAAAGAAAGACAAACTGGATGAATAAAAAAAAGTTCTCCTTAGAGCACTTTTTTGGGTAGATAACACAACGTTCCTCCTTCCTATTTCAGCAATAGTATTGATTTTAGGTGACAAGCCTCTTCTTCTTCTAGAAGCACGAGAGTCTAAGGACATGAAAGAAAGTCCAAAACTGAAGAAATAAGAAGGTTACTACTGATTTCTAGGTTTTCTACGTCTAGCTTCCAATCATTCTTGGGCACTAATATCTCGCTCAACTACTGCCCATGAATGGTTAAAATCAGCATGGGTATTGGTAGTGTCTAAAATGGTATTAAACAAGTTCAAAGCAATGTTGGTTTAGTCTTGGAGACTGGGCTCAATATTGGGCTACCTTGCAATAGGCACAGTTATTAAGAAAAAAAAAGTCAAAGAATGAATATTAGAAAAAATATGTATCGATGAAAATCGAGTATAAGAATTAACCAGAGAGATATCGAAGATCTCCCTAGTATGGTCGTCAAATAAATGTTGAGGAAAATATATGAAATGATCTTACTCAAGCATTTTCAATTTTTTCTTGGCTAAAGAAAAATACATGGGAATGTCACCCTAGGTTTATAGCCATCAAAAATAAAATCCTAACTCACAAGTATCAGTTACAAGTGCTTAGGCTAATCTTTTTCACAAATAAAAGCTTGCTGGAAAATTCATTTTAATATGATTTTCTAAATATAATAGTTGCTGAAAACAAGTGTAAATACAGAAGTAAGACACCAATATGAAAATTAAGACAGATGAGACATAAATAAATCCTTTATTTCATTCCAAATCACTAAAGAGTCATTATCTTTACAAAATATCATACAGAAATTTCAGACCAAAGTCAAACTTAGACATCCCCGATGGAACATATAAAAGGACCTCTGATAGAAAACCAAAACTGAACTCTAAAAGATGGATTGGATTGCCACATATTGTTTCCCACTTGACTCTGAACAATAGCCTTTTTCAGTCATGAAAAATAATTCACAAATAGACAAGTCTACACAGACTATCAAAGATAGATCAACACCTCTAAAAAACAAGTGTCTAAATGATGTAATTCATCCCTGAATGTTGTTTTCTACAATAAGAACCTGCTATCATAAAAGAGAATTAGGGTTGTGATAAATTAAGGAAGGAATGAAAACTGAAATATCTCAACATAAACTAAAAGAGAAAACCTTAGTATGCTTCTTCTTCTATCCTCCTTTTCCTCCCTTTCCTTTTTCCTTTAAGCAAATTAGAATTGGTTGAAGTAGTTGAGCCAACTCATTAGTTAAGTTAATTAAAAGACTCAACCAATTTTAGTTAGGGGGGGAAGTAATACTCATAATAAGGGTTATAAATAATAACTAGTAGGTGGGACCCCTTGTGACTCCCTTTATCTCTTAACAATCATAACATACTACTTAATTAAACAAAACACCCCTCCTTGTGACTCCATTATCATATTAACATTTGACAATTTTCTCAATAATATTAGAAATTATTTCCAAAATATATTACCAACATATCCAAAATCATGCCATACGAAAATTTGAAGTCAACTGTCATCAACAATAAAATATTAAAATCCATATTTTCTAGTTTGTGAAGCAATTTTTACCTTGTTGATGCTATTATCTTTTGGTACTTCTAAACCTTCCTTAAGCTGTGTGAAAGCCTTAAGCCCCATCTTGTTGATCATATGAGAGCAATTGGCCTTCCAATGCATGTGGGAGGACACAAATTTATCAGAATTATCTAGAGATGCAGAAGGGGCAGTAGCGACTTTATCTTTGACAGAGGCATATTAGGCCTCATTTTTCAGCCTCTTATTTGAATAGCTCATTCCTGCATGCATAATTGATTAGAAAATAGTTCCTTTAACAACCATACTTGTAGACAACTGAGAGGGGGGTGAATTAGTTGTTACTTTCCTTAAATAATTATGCCCATTTTAAACTCATTACAGAACACTCAATGATGATCAAAATAATTTAGGGAAGTAAGCAATAGAGTATTCAACATCAATCACACACATGAAGTATACAAAAAGATATTCCTGAGGAAACCCATAAAGGGAGAAAAAATCTTATTCTTCGAATGATAGGAAGTATTTTTATGTTTTGTACGTCATCTATATTTGAGCACCAACTCAATGTGAGGCTACCACCTCTGTTTTACAAGCTATAACTTGCTAAGAGCACCAAATCTCTAGTTTCTCTAGCACCCACTAGAAGGAAGCACCAACTCCTAGTCACACAGGCACCAACCTGTACAACAAAGAAAAACAATTCTCCCTTGCACCACCCTACCACCCTATTATTTCTGGATGCCACCATATGGAAGCTACAATTCCCTCTATTCAAGCACCCACTTGAAACTATGAGGACAACAGTCCTCCCTAGCACCACCCTACCACCCTGAGATATAATTCTTTGCTTTTTGAAATTTATTACAGTGATGTAGTATTTATCAATGGCTTACCAGTCTCATCATTGTTTGGCTACACTACTCTACTCTGCCTGCATTAGTGTGTTCCTGCTCGCATCTTCTTGCGCTTAAGTTTTCGTACACTATGTTGTTTTCACCATTTTTTCTCTGTCCAGCTTATGTTCTTCATCTCTACATATTTTACGCTCTATTCCTTCTATCTACTTGATCACATACAATTCAACTTGTTTTACCGAGAAATAATAACCTGCCTCTATCACAACATGTTGCCTTTATTCCTTCTCTCATAATACGTTACACTCCAAATATCCAACGCCCATGTCGGGAATCTCAGAACGCTCAAAAGCCATGATTCCAACACCCCAGAACAATGATTTAGTTAGTGTAACTAAATCGTAACTGATCAAGAAACCATGAAGTGAAACAACAACCCTTCAATGATATTCGGTTTGATCAGCGTCATTGGATTATACACATAGAGGCTTTTTAAATTTTCAATGCATAACCTCTGATGTGGAGCGTAGAAACGCTAGCTCCTTCCCCTATCTTCCACTGATGTGACCTTGGGCAATGTTGTCATGTGACCATGTAAATGTGGGCACAACCAAAGGTGGTTTGAGATCAAACTACTTTTCACCCTGCAATTTACTGCGAGCCTCCATGTGTCCTTTCTCCAAAAACGTGGTTTCAATTGCGGTCTGCCTTCAGAAAATTAACTTCCGAGTAAGTTTTGGTCCCGCAATTAGGTGTGAGCATCGATCACGTGGTGTCTGACAGATTCCTTCGATCAACAGCTTTGATCTATCATCTTTCCTTCCTCTTCTTTGGATCCGCACCCTCCTAAGTCTTAATAACCAAGTGACGTGTGGCCCTCCAAACCCATGAACGAGATCGATTTCACCTTTCAGGCTTTGAGAGTCTCGATTCTCAAACTCCACTTTCTCCATGGTGCTTCCACCCAAAATTCACGATCTATCATCATGTGGTCTTATCGAAACAATGGTCACAATCCCTTCGGGTATTCGGGGTTTGGAAATATCAACTTTCCTTGCTCTCTTTTTCTCGGAGTGTTCCAACCGAAGTAAATGATCTGTTGATGTGTGTCCTCCTACAGATTGACGGTCCTCAGCTCCTTCAAGTCTTTGGGCTTCGGGGATTTAAAAACTCAACTTTTCTTCCTTCACTTTCTCCTGGAGTGTTTTTCCCCGAACTACAAAGATTTCTGCCATGCGTCCTTCTAGAAACCGACGGCCTAGATCTTCTTCAGTACTCAGGTCTTCGATGATCTGTTTTCCTTACCAACCACAAACTCTCGAAGTGATTTTCTCCAGAGTTGTGGATCATGCACCACCTTTCAGTCTTGACAATGGACGGTCCCTGCTTACTTTGGGACTTCATGTCTTTGAAAATCCCGCTCTACTGCGCTCATCCAAAGTCTTAAACTTTGTGCATTTATCTCTGGATCTAACAATCGTTGAACCTTGGCGCTCAGATCCAAAGAATCAGATCTGTACTTCTCCTAGATCTAACGGTTGTCCTAGCTCTCGAAATGTACCTTAGACCGACGGTTGAGAGTGACTTTGAAACTTCGTCGTTGGAAACTTCGGGACTTTTGACATTTCTTGATGATGAAACTCCTGAAGTAAATCTCTCGAAGTGATGTAGCTTGCTTACGTCACTTGTTGATGTGTCACGAGTCGAGTAGCTTCCACGTGTCACTCAGATTTGTGATTTGCAAGTACCTGAAGTGTCGATTCAAATTGACACTTGTCATTGTCTAATTTCACCATGTGTCCTTGCTAACGTGGTCTTCTGACGTGTTTTACCAACTTGGTCTGCCACATGTCCTTGTAGACATGGTTTGCTGACGTGGTTCTCCCTGATCTAATGGTCATCGCATTTTCTCTAGATCCGATGGTCCTTATTCATTTTGGATTTCAGGCTTCGAGTAATTTGACTTTCAAGTTGACAATTGTTCTAAAGTTACATTCCCCGAATAATAACCTCCTCGCAACTTTTGACATGAACCAAATTTTTTCCATCAATCATGATCTTAGATTGATGGCTCGATCTATCTTCTGTGTTGCTCTTCTAGCTTATCTCGTCCTTCCACTTAAAAGTGATCCAACGTTCATGAAGACACTCAAAGCAGATCAACGATCAAGGATGGTTGCGGAACCACAACTTGCGAGTGATTTAACTCGTCACCAAAACTCCACAATTTGAAGTTGCTCATTTTTTGTGAGTCAACCACAATCGTCGATCTTCAAGGCTATAAGATCTAACAGTCTTGACTAATTGTGGGATTGGAAGTAGCACAATATTTAATTATCCTTTCGATCTCCACAATCTATTCCTATTGTTGATCCGGCGATTGCGCATCCGAAGGTCATGACTTAATCTGATCATTTTTTAGATCAACCACAATCGTTGATATTTGGGTTTATGAGATCTGATGATCTAGATGAATTACAGGATTAGAAATAGCAAGTTGTTTAATTATTCTTTCGCTCTCCACAATTCATCCCTGTTGTTGATCTGGCTTGCAGATCTGACGATCACGATGCTCCAACAGTCCTCAACCCCACAGTCACTCATATGACTGATGTCCGTAATATTAGAAAATCGTGATTGTCAGATCTGGTCCTCAAGCCCACAGTCACTCATTTGACTGACGTCCGTAATATTAGAAAATCAACATGGCCAATTTCTTGATCGTATGGTTGTTGAGGCTTCTCACCCCGAGCTTACACTTTTTCTTCCGATCTTTGATCTCTGCATATTGTTCGCTTCTCCTCCTGAGCTTATGTTTTTCCTGTTCTCCATCATCGTTGTTGTTATTTCCATCAATGAAAAACACACTCTTCCTATAAAAACATGCCAACAATCTCTCCCTTTGGCATTGATGGAAACCTTGAAAGGTTGCACTATTATGCTTATACCTCCAACTGTAGCATCCAAACCACACCTTTTCTCCCCCTTTGACATCAATGTCAAGGAAAACATGTTTCCCCTGAGTTGTTGCAGTACTTTTTTGGAGGTATCATATATTCAACCAACACATACTCCCCCTGACAGGATGGACTCTCTTAGGTGAGAGAAGGGATGACACCTAGCTTCTGACGGAGATATTCAAATGGTTTCTTGGCTAGGGGTTAGTAAAGATGTCTGCAATTTGTTTTGTGGAAGGAATATAATTCAACTGAACAACTCTGTTTGTAACCTTCTCTTTGAGAAAATGATACTTTATTGGTATATGTTTCTTCTTTGAATGGAGAACATGATTCTTTGAGACACTAATGGCACTGGTGTTATCACAATGAAGTGGAATGGGATCAATATAAGTTATCTTCAAATTTGCAAGAGTTTGTATCATCCATAAGATCTGAGTGCAACAAGTAGAAGTAGAAGTGTACTTTGCCTCTGTAGTTTATAATGAAATAGATCCCTTCTTCTTATTAAGCCATGCTACTAATGAATCACCTAAGAAGAATGCACCTCCACTAGTGCTCTTTCTATCATCCAAACAATTTTCCCAATCAACATATGAATATGCAGTTAATTGAAAATTATGATTTTTAGGATACCAGAGACCATAAGTCATTGTACCCTTCAAATATTTGAATGTCCTTTTGATAGCTACTAAATGACTTTGTTTAGGAGAATACTGAAAATGACCTACCAATCCAACAACTTGCATTATATCAAGACAATATGATGTGATGTACATAAGACTGCCTATCATTTATCGATATGTTATTTGATCAACATTAGGTGAAATATCATCTATATTGAGATTGCAACCAACCACCATAGGTGTACTAACAAGAGAGGAGTCTGTTATCAGACTAATTGGTAGGTGCAGACACTAACTAATCTCCCTAGATCCACCTAGATCTAGAACAAAACAGGACATGACATGACTCTTTCCCTAAGTTATGAGCATTGAATTAGCTAGTAAGGAGGAACAAGGGACATACCTTTGTATCGCTTCCTAGGGTCTCTGTTGCTCCCACTTCACTCCGATGCTCTCGTGAGGTCAAGACCAAGACAACACAAACCAACCAAAGTGAAGATAGCAAAATTTATTCAATCGTCAACTTATGTGTATGATCAAGGAATTACACAATAAAGTAAGAATGACTTTATGGGAAAAGGACATGCCGTTGTATCGTATTAATAGAAAGTAGAAGATACAACCTAATCGCCTTGATGTCGCAAGCTTCCTTTCAGTGACTCTTGGTTCCAATACACACACTTGCTTTGTCCTTGTATGAAGAAGATCCAATTCCTCTTAATAGACCTACTAGAGTCTCCAAGCTTCTATTCAAGCATGGCTCTTCACACAATTCCTTCACCAATTCTTCAATTAATCTTGCTTAACCTTTTCCATGAGAATCCTATCAATATATAGGAGATGATGAGATGGTTACATGGATGAGAATGATCCCACCAAATCAGGGAAACCAGCAAAAAGATAACCATTCGAGTGCCAACCCATTTTCTAGAAGATTCCCTTCTAGAACCCTCGAAACTTCTTCCTTTTTCCAAGCTTGAAAACAAGTTTGCACCCTAAGTATAGAGCACAGTGTGAGAAGTTCACACCCTAAGTATAGAGAACAGTGCGAGAAGTTCACACCCTAGCTGAAGGCGACCTGCGAGAATGGGTCATTCTTGCACCCTAGGCTATAAGAAGCCTGCGAACTCACTTTGAAAATATGTTTTCTGGAAGGGCATAAATGCCACTTTTCCCAGGAGAAATTTCTTGTTAGGAGCCTGAGTACACCATTGTCAATACACCATCAAGATGACCAAAATCATGTGTAACAAAATCTTCCATTTGAAACTTCTTCAACATCTCTTTCAAATACTTTTCTTGAGAGATAAATAGCCCTGCAGAACTTTGAATGTTTTGTAAACCAAGAAAATATGACAATTTTCCTATCAATGACATATCAAACTCAGTCTGCATTGAATTAGAAAACCACTGAATTGAAGGGTCATTATTTCATCCAAAAATAATTCCATCTACATAAACCAAAACAACTGATAAATCATCACCTTCAGACTTAATGTACAAATTACTGTCAATAGTACCTTTCTTGAACCCTTTGTCCTGTAGAAATTTGTCTAGTCTATAATACTAGGCTGGTGGTGCCTGTTTCAATCCATATAATGCCTTTTTCAACTTACAGACATAGTCAGGATTATCTATCAGTGAAAATACTTCAGGTTGCTCCATATATACTTATTCTTCTAGATCTCCATTAAGAAATGCTAACTTAATATCCATCTTATATACTTTAAAGTTCTTATGACATGCATAGGCAAGAAATATTCTGATGGCTTCCAATCTTGCCAATGGTGCAAACGTTTCATCCAAATCTTGTCCTTCAACTTGTGCATACCCCTTATAGACCAATTTGGCTTTATTCTTAACAATTTGTCCTTGTTCATTCATTTTATTCTTAAACACCCATTTGGATCCAATTAAATTCTTATCTGCAGGTCTAGGAACAAGCTCCCAAGTATTGTTCTTCTCAATCTGATCCAGTTCCTCATTCATTGATTTTAACCAATTTACATATTTACTGGATTCATTAAAGTTCTTGGGTTCCACCATGGATATGAAGGCTATATGTGATTGGTCGGTGTCTTTGATTATCCTTCTCCTGGTTTGTACACCTTTGGCTTTCTCAACAATTATCTGACTTGTAGGATGATTCTTTTGAGTAATTTTGGAGGAAGGATTTTATGTTGTTTGCTGATTTGAGTTTGCATGAGTATTTGTATCTTCATCTGACTAAGAGTCTTCTTTTTCTAATTCTTAGACCTGTTCATATTCAGCTTCAGTTGTGTCCTCTGTAGCAGACTCAATATTGATCACCTCTCTTACTAGGGCTCCTTCATCAACCTTTAAATCAATGAAATCAACTAATTTATACAATCTTTTATTAAAGCATCTATATCCTTTACTATTGGTAGCATATCCTAAGAATATTCCTTCATCAACCCTATCATCATACTTGCCAAGGTTTTCATTATTATTATTTATGTATCACTTACTCCCAAATACTTTGAAGTGTTTGATTGAAGCAAGTCTTCCATACCATATTTCATAAGGTGTCTTGTCACTGTGTGGTCTGAGGTGGTCTTTGTTAATAATATGGACCGATGTGTGTATTTCTTCTACCCAGTAGGTTTGACCAATGTTCTTCTCATTCATCATTGACCCGGCCATTTGCTGAACTGTTCTGTTTTGCCTCTCAACTACTCCATTTTTCTATGGAGTTCTTGGGATTGTGTATTCTCTCTTGATCTCATGTTTATCACATAATTCCTTTAAATCACTTGACATAAATTCTCCTCCTATGTTTGATCTTACTGCCTTTAACCTGTTTCATGTTTGATTCTCAGTTAAAGCCTTAAATATTTTAAATTTCACAAATGCTTCATCTTTTTCTTTGAGAAAAGCAACCCAAGTGAGTCTGGAGTAATAATCAATTATCAACATGAAGTAGTTTCCCTTCCCCATTTCTTCCTGTCTTGATGGCCCACATAAATCCATATGAACTAATTGGAGTGGTTTCTTTGTTGAAGTAGAGATCTTGGATTTAAAATGTGTCTTGTTTAGCTTTCCTACTTGGCAGGGTTTACACACAGAATCTTGTGGCTTTGATATTCTTGGAAGATCTTTTATTACCTCAAGATTTTTGAGCTTGATGAAGTGGTCAAAGTTTATATGTCCAAGTCTCATATGCCATAACCAAATTTCATCATGTTTTCTTAGATGACACTCTTCTCTATATTTTTTCAACACATATACATTATTATATGTTCTTATGCCTTTAGCCACCACTTGTCTTGAGTTTACAGACTTTATCTTATAATCTTTGGAAGTGAACACCACTTCACATCCTCTGTCACACATTTGATTTACACTGAGCAAATTATGTTTCAACCCATTTACAAGAAGAATGTCTCGGGATTTTTCTTTATCATTACTCAAACTCATCATTAATTTACCCTAGATTTTACCTGGTTCATCATTTCCAAAGGTCACATTTCCTGTTTTTCTTTTACTTGTATACATAAACTTATCCTTGTCTCCAATCATGTTCTTGGAACATCCATTGTCTATATACTCAGGGTCTTTTTGTTTTTGAGCTGAAAGTACTAGACCACATTTTTCACTAACTTTGTTTTTCCATGTGTTGGCATTTCTAGCTAAGGGTTTTATCCTTGGATCTGCTTTGTAATTCTTCAGATGGCAGTTCTCAGCTTTGTGGCCGAAGTTATGACAGTTATAGCATTCGAGCTCATTTTCAATAGGTCAAAGTGATTGGTGCAACTTTGTATACTCATTGGTTGTTTAGTTCTATGTTGCAAAGATTGTTTATTTCTTGATCTCCTCAGTTGCATGTCTCTAAACTTAATTTGACAATTTGCAATCTTATGACCAAAATTAGAGCGGTAAAAATAGTAACCATGGAAGAAATTTTAGTACTTGAAGGATGTCCTTCTTATTGGCATTTGTTTCTCCATATTATTATATCTTTGTTTTTTATCAGGGATCATCTTGTCTTTATTATATTTTGGTGGCACAATACTCACATGGTCTGATTGTCTGTTGACTTGGAACTTGATGATCTTTACTAGCTCTTTTCTTTTAGGATGTTTTCTTCTTGAACCACTTACATAGCCTAAACTAGTCTTCAACAAAGGATATCTATGTTTTCTCAGAATATCATTTAGTTCTGCTGAGGCTTTAATGCTTGGAATATTTTGGAGATACAATGCTTTAAACTTCTCCATCTCTTTTCTGGTTTTTACTACCTCTTCTTTCCAAGGCTTCACATCTTTCCGTATTCTCTGATAACTGTTGTTTCAGAATGTCCTCTATTTTATTTGCCTCTTTTAATTCCACTTTTAGCAGGGAAAATTCTTCACCAGATTTTTCACTGTCTTTCTCGAATTGTATCAATGATTGTTTTTGCTTTTTCTTCTTGAATCTGAGTCTAGTAATTTCTTCTAGAGCACTGATCAGTTCTCCTTCCAAGTCAACCACATCTTCTTCATCATTAACATCACTTCTTGTGCTTTTGTTATCATAATTCTCTTTGACCATAAGAATAAATTCATTAACCTTATCTTCACAAGTAGAATCACTATCCGTGTCTCCTGAAGAGACATCATTATTTACGCATAAACATTTCTTTTTACTAAATCTCTTGGATTTGTACTTCTCTTCACCTTCAACATTCTATTCCTTCTTCTTGTGCGAACACTTAGATGAAAAGTGACCTATATTTCCACAGTTGAAAAATTTGAAGGGAAGCTTGCCTTGGTACTTGCTTGATCCTTTCTTTAGTCTTCTCACAAATTTTGCTTCAATTTCATCAGGCTCAGAATCTTCATTCTTATCTTCTTTAAATGATGCTTCTCTAGTGGTGGGTTTATCTTTATCTATCCTCATTTCATAAGCAGGCAGAGTTCCTATGAGTTGGTCAATAGGCAGAACTTTTAGATCATTAAGTTCTTTTATAGCAGAGGCCTTTGGGTTGAACCTATCTGGCATAGATCTCAAAACTTTATGAACTAAAGAGGCTTCCTCAATTTTTTCACCAAGTCCTTTCATTGCATTTACTAGTTATTCAACTCTTAGAAAGTACTTCCCAACAGTTTCATCCTCTTTCATCTTTAATTGTTCAAATTGTAATCTGTAGGTTTGAAGCTTGGCACCTTTTACCTTCTCATTACCTTCATAACTACTAATGAGTTTGTCGCACATTTCTTTGGTAGATTCTAAGTGCATAAGTTTTACAAATTCTACTTTTTCAAGCACACTCAGAATAACATTCATAGCCTTAGCGTTGAAGATGAATTTTAGCTTGTCATCCTTAGAAGATATTACAAATGGCTTCACATAAACAGTCTCTACCACATCCCAGACATCTGCACCTAAATCCATTATGTAGGTTCTCATCCTAACTTTCCAGAAGGAAAATTTTGTTCCATTGAATAGGGGGCCCTTATTGGGTGAAGTTCCTTCATGGCTAGTCATGTTTAAGCTCTATGATCTACCCTTAGATAAAAGGAACCCACTATGATACCAATTGTTAGACAAATGAGAGGGGGGGGGTGAATTACTTGTTATTGTGCTTAAACAATTATGCCCATTTTAAAATTATTACAGAAACCTCAATGATGATCACAATAATTCAGGGAAGTAAGAAACAGAGTATTCCAAATCAATCACACACATGAAGTATACAGAAACATATATTCCCGAGGAAACCCATAAAGGGATAAAACCTCTTCTTCTTTGAATGATAGGTAGTCTTTTTATGTTCTGTACATCATCTATCTTTGAGAACCAACTCAATGTGAGGCTACCACCTCTGTTTTACAAGATGAAATTTGTTGAAAGAACCAAATATTTGGTTTCTCTAGCACCCACTAGAAGGAAGCACCAACTCCCAGTCACATAGGGACCAACCTGTACATGGATAAAAATAGTTCTCCCTTGCACCACCCTACCACCCTATTTTTTCTGGCTACCACCATATGGAAGCTACAACTCCATGTGTTCAAGCACCCACTTGAAACTATGAGGACAACAGTCCTCCCTAGCACCACCCTACCACCCTAAGATATAAATCTTGGCTTTCTAAAATTTAGTACAGTGATACAGTATTTATCAATGGTTTACCAGTATCATCATTGTTCAGATACACTGCTCTACTCTGCATCCATCAGTGTGCTCCTTCTTGCATCTTCTTGCGCTTAAGTTTTCGTACAGTTTGTTGTTTTCACCATTTCTTCTTTGTCCATATTATGTTCTTCATCTCTACATCTATTACACTCTATTCCTGTTGTCTACTTGATCGCATACAATTCGACTTATTTTACTAAGAAACAACAACCTGCCTCTATCATGACATGTTTCCTTTATTCCTTCTCTCATCATCTATTACACTCCAAATATCCAACACCTATGTTAGGAATCTTAGAATGCTCAAAATCCATGATTCCAACGCCTCAGAACAATGATTTAGTTAGTGTAACTAAATCATAACTGATCAATAAACCACGAAGTGAAACACCAAACCTTTGATCAGATTCAGTTTGATCAGCACCATTGGATTATACACACAGAGGCTATTTGACTTTTCAATGCATAACCTTTGATGTGGAGCCTAGTAGCGCTAACTTCTTCCCCTATTTTCTATTGATGTGACCTTGGGCGATGCTATCATGTGACCATGTGAATGCGGGCATGACCAAAGGTGGTTTGAGATCAAACTATGTTTCACCCCACAATTTACCTCGAGCCTCCACATATCCTTTCTCCAAAATTGTGGTTTCAATTGCGGCCCGCCTTCAGAAAATTAACTTCCATGCAATTTTTGGTCCCGTAATCAGGCGTAATCATCAATATAGCGATCTCTGATAGATTCCTTCGATCAACAACTCCGATCTATCATCTTTCCTTCCTCTTCTCCGGATCCACTCCCTCCTAAGTCTTAACGACCAAGTGACATGTGTCCCTCCAAACCGACGGACGAGATCGATCCTTTCGGGCTTAGGGAGTCTTGATTCTCAAACTTTTCTTTCTGCACAGTGCTTCCACCCAGAATTCACGATCTATCGATATGTGGTCTTCTCGAATCAATGGTCACAATCCCTTTTGGTATTCGAGGTTCAGAAATCTCAACCTTCCTTTCTCTCTTTTTCCTGGAGTGTTCCAACCGGAGTACATGATCTGTTGATGTGTGTCCTCCTACAGATCAATGGTCCTCATCTCCTTCGGCTCTTCAGGTTTCATGGATTTCAAAACTCAACTTTTCTTCCTTCACTTTATCCCAGAGTGTTTTTCCCCAAACTGCACATATTTCTGCCACGTGTCCTTCTGGAAACCGACAGCCTAGATCTTCTTCGGCCCTTGGGTCTTCAATGATCTGGTTTCCTTCCCAACCACAAACTCCCGAAGTGATTCACTCTGGAGTTGTGGATCGTGCACCACCTGTCAGTCTTGATGATGGATGGTCCCTGCTTACTTCAATACTTTGAGTCTTTGACAAGCCTTCTCTCCTGCGCTCATCCAAAGGCTTAACCTTCATGCATTTATCTCTGGATCCAACGACCATTGATCCTCAACGCTCAGATCAAACAGATCATATCTGTACTTTTCTTGGATCTAACGACCATCCTAACTCTTGAAATGTACCTTAGATTGGTGACTGAAAGCGACTTCACACCTTCGTCCTTTGGGACTTCAGGACTTTTGACATTTTTTGGTGATAAAACTCCCAAATTAAATTTCCCAAAGTGTTTTAGCTTACTTACATCACTTTTTGACATGACATGAGATGATTAGTTGCCATGTGTCACTCAGATTCATGATTTGCATGTACCTGAAGTGCTGATTCAACTTGACACTTGTCATTGTCTGATTTCACCATGTGTCCTTGTTGACATGGTCTTCCAACTTGGTCTGCCACATGTCCTTGTAGACATGGTCTGCTAATGTGGTTCTCCCTGATCTAACGTTCATCTCATTTTCTCCAGATCCGATTGTCCTTATTCATTTCAGATTTTGGGCTTCGAGTAATTCAACTTTCAAGTTGCTAATTTTTATGAAGTGAGATTCCCCAAACAATAACCTCCTCGCAAATTTTGACGTGAACCAAATGTTGTTCATCGATCATGTTCTTAGATCGATGGATCGATCTATCTTTAGTGCTTCTCTTCTAGCTTATCGTGTCCTTCCACTTAAAAGTGATCCAATGGTCGTGAAGACACTCAAAGCATATCAACGATAAAGGATGGTTGCGGAACCATAACTTGCGAGTGATTTAACTCATCACCAAAACTCCACAATTTGAAGTTGTGCATTATTGGTGAGTCAACTACAATCGTCGATCTTCGAGGCTATAATATCTGATGGTCCTGACTAATTGTGGGATTGGAAATAGAACGATATTTAATTCTCTTTTCTATATCCTCAATATATCCCTATCGTTGATCTGGTGATTGTGCATCCAACGATCATGACTTAATCCGAATTAATCTAATCGTTTTTTAGATCAACCATAATCATCGATATTTGGGTTTATGAGATTTGACGATCTAGACCAATTGTGGGATTAGAACTAGCGAGTTTTTTAATTCTTATTTCTCTCTTCGCAATTCATCCCTGTCATTGATCTGGCTTGTAGATCTGACGATCATGATCCTCCAATGGTCCTCAAGCCCATGGTCACTCATATGATTGACATCCTTAATATTAGACAATCAACATTGTCGATTTCTTGATTGGCCGACTGTTGAGGCTTCTCACCCTGAGCTTATGCTTTTTCTTTCGAGATTTGATCTCTGCATACTATTCTCTTCTCCTCCTGAGCTTATGCTTTTCTTGTTATCCATCATCATTGTTGTTCTTGCCATCAATTAAAATAACACTCTTCCTGTAAAAACATGCCAACACATACATAACAACTCTTTAAAAATATGAAATAGATTTTGGCTCAGCATCATATCAGACTCATGCAATCCACTCCATACGAATTGTTTAACCATTATCGATGAGAAGGGGGTGAACAAAAGGTTTTGGGATATGTGATGGGTTTGTATTGAACAAAAAATGATAAAATGAGGCGGAGACGAAACATGGTTACTGCTCATAAGAAAACAACAATAAACTGTAACGCAACCAAAGAAAATATCATTGTGATCCAACCAAGAAACTGCAACTTCAAACTTATTCATTACAAAATTCTTCTTAACTGTAATTAAATTTTGGAACAGGGAGTGAAAAATGAATATAGGAAGGTGATGGGGTTGAAATTAGCGAAAAGTGAAATAATGGTGGGGAAAGAGAGTGAGTATTTTTCATAAAATTAATGAAGTAATCCATAAGACCATTATGAAAAAAGAAATAACACCAAACAACTGACCACTGTGACCCCCCAAAAAAAAACCATTGTGTAAAGTTCAAACAATTTTGTGCATCAACTTGTTCATTTTTCATAATCAAATATTTAAGGTAGTGTCATCAAACAAGACAGTACACATTCCACAACAAACTGTAGAAGGTATCTACTTTCCTCATTTATCCATTTAACATGTTAAGAAATTTCCAAATGAATACACAGTCAATTACTTCCGCTCTGTTCAGTGCCAACTCATCAACCATTGCCAATAAATACAGACATAAAAACCATGCTCAATTTTTAAATTTAATTCATTTAATCGCAATGAGGTTATATTGTCATAGCAACAGTTCTTAGAAATGCATGATATTCATTAAACATACATAGTGGAAAGTCAACCAATGATCCATATTTAAATTGCAAAGATCCTGAATTTCCATTTAACACACAGATAACAATCACCACTTCAACTCACTCTATTCTATGAAATACACAACCATTCGAAAAAACACAATTGTATTTCTATGACTGTATAGGTCCAAATTTGTTGACTCTAAACATTCAAAATGTTGGGCTATCCATCCAACACAATGAGTCAACAACAACATATGAGACTTCATAACACAAATAATCAAATTGCAACCAAGCCATGTTTTAAAACCCTATGACTATCTCTGTGGGCACAACCAAAACAATATCCTTAGCATACGCATTGGATAGCCATACCATAAACACCATGATTGCAATACTTGCATGGCAATTTAATACCCAATCATAATAATCAACAACCTGACTTAACATGTTGTAGGACCGCCACACATACCCATGCATTGACATGAAGTGATGTTCTGAGTTACTCAATTAAAACTAGTGTTGGGTTATCAATTCATTAAACACAAGGACAATGACTATGTATTTGATTTATCCAATTAACCATGTTGAGATTATCCATTCAATTAAAACAACAATGCAGTAACTAGATATCAAGGCCAACACCATTGTCACATAATCAATGAGGCGAGCCAGTAATCAACTATGTAGACAATACACCACCAATCCATAACAACCAACAATATACTCGACATGCCATAATGATATTCTCTATCAACCCTTGGGCCTAAGGAGTCAAGGGTTTTCTCTGTGGACCAACACAGGGAGACTTGAGTTGACTCCTCTTAATGTTGAAAACCTCCGAGACCAACGGTGCACACACATGGAATACCACATTTGACTTCGAGGATAGGGTGATAAACCCCATGAGGAAGAAACTATGAACAGAGGAGCAAGGCTCCATTTTGGCCCTGTAACGATACCTAGCACATGCAGGGTATAACCCTCGTGGCTCTCCTAGTCAACCAAATTACAATGCTGAGGTGAAACAGAGATGAGAAAAAGAAATATAACCCACTGCACAACCATTTGTATCATGAACAAACCAATACCTAAGTGAACAATGTGCAGTGACACAATGCGCTTCCAACCCATTAAACCCCATAAAGGCCAAAGACTGGGTAAAGTGATACAAATGTGTGAAGACAACTGGCCATTCAAGACCAAACGAAATGATCTGAATAAAACCAACAAGGATGAAATAGAGCCTTTATGGCTACTACCACTCAGGACGACCAAAAAAACTGAGACTTCAAACATTATTGCAGAGAAAGACATCAACGATTCATCCCCAAAAAAAATCAAAATTTCACACAGTTTCCATACTTAAGGAAAGCACAAACCAATACATCAGAGCCAATATCTATTTCATAACTAGAGAAGACTCATGGAAGGAAAACAAAACATACATGTAACCAAAACATATTAAAATGCGAATTGGCCAAGTGGTTCTCCCTCTTCTTGAAAGTTGGAGCCTGTTATAACCCTAAATTGCACCACACATGCTTACTTGGCATCAGGCCAACTCATATCCATTCCTTGCCAAAGCCATGCTGAATAAACTCTTGAAAATCCTTTTAAATCAAGTAAAACACACCCTAACATACTATTGAACGTGTTGGAACGCTGGCAGGCCTACTACTGCACGCGTTGGAACGCTGGCTGGCCTACTACAGCCTGCGTTTACCTAACAAAGCACAAAAATAGGAAAGTTGTCGACGGGACAAAAAGCTTTGGGTCAGTTAACTAAAACTCCTAGCCATGCATGGATGAGAGTTCATCCAAAACCCTATCTCCTTCTAGCCTATAAAAGAAGGGGTAGGGGTACTATTTGGAAGAGGAAAAAGATAGCAAAGAAACTCTGCCCAATTGCTGAATCCATTTGTCCCAACCCTTTAGCCTTTCCTCAAGCTTAAGGAGAATTAAAGCAAAGCAGTTGGAGGACAAAGAAGAGGAGGAGACCAGGATCAGGATCGAGGAACGGTGGCCGGTCTCTATCATTATTGTAAATTGATTCATCTTGAGATTAATAAAAGAATACTTTTCCCGTCCCAATGCATGAGTTATTTACATTTTATTTGATTTATGCTTAATATCTAACCCTCAAGTAGAAAAATAGCATGCATGCGTAGTGTTTTGTCTCGATTGGAGGATTGTCTTTGGAAGGAGCAGCGCAAGCAAGTGGATAAAGCGCAATGGAGGATCTACATCAAACATCGATAAAAAAAAGGTTAGTAGGTCTTTTCCATGCTTGTGTGTGAAAAAGGGGTTTGAGTATTGGGGTGATAGGTTAAAAGTGGTTTCTTTAAGGTCATGATCTGCGTACAAGTTCATCCCTAGCTTGTTAGTCCGTAGGGTATTCTTTCCCAACAACAGAATTGGCGACTCCACTAGGGATATTTACTCTTAGGGTTTTTGGATTTAAGAGAGGTTTTTGGGTGGTTTAAAGAAGTAGATTTTATGTTTGTTTGTTTGTTTGTTTTCTGTTAGGTCAGAGCTAGCAGGGAACCCGGTTCTTAATACCAGTTTTTCCTTGATTGTTGCTTGACATTTATTATCGGGACACACAGAGGTACACGCGGCCTGCAGAAGGCCTGCACGCGTGTAACCCACGCCCTAACCTTCTACAGCCCAAGTTTGAATGCTTGTTGTAGAGGTTTCAGTAGCGTGTAAGACTCAGAAATCTTAAGAGGCAGTCTCCTCTTCCCTATCAGAATTTCACATTCTCAGGGGGCTTTCTGGATCCTGTTTGGGTCTTTCTAGTTTACAGTCTTGTATCAGTCTGCTTTATTGCATTTGTTAAGTTTTTTGCATTTAGTTTCCTTTTCTGTTAAAGAAGAAGCATCCAAGCCTTCAAGAGACCCCGGTTGTCAATACCAGAGGCCTCTTCCAGGTTTGGGTTGTCTGTGTTTAGTTTTGTCTTGGATTTTTACACATACACGCGGCCTGTACCAGTTCAGCTTGCGGGTACCCGCGCCCTGTTATAGCTCAACACGCGTTTGCACGCGTGCTATTTCTGATCAAAATCTGGACCAGGGGTCAAAATTTTTCTCTAATTTCAAAGTGTTCGGAATGCGACGAAAATGGTGCCATTGCGTCTGTCTCGTCTTCTTGATTCCAGCGGTATATTTACTTTTTCAAACGAACTCCGTATGAAGAATATATCGCGATCTATTCGTCAAGACAAACAGGGAAAAAATTGGATGCTAACTGTACCAGTCTGTACAGTCTGTACAGTCTGACGTGGCAGGACCGTACGACCGTACCAAGGTGACGTGGCAAGCGTTGGTTGATTGACAGCTGTCAAATGGAGAGCTGACATGTGTCCAGTTATGGGAAAATGGTATGAGGACACGTGGCCCAATCGGTGGGTGCCACGTGTCACTCATTATTTGGTTGATCAGTTTTGTGTAAAATATATGGGAGTCCATGGGGTTCGACCCCCGGACCTCCCCCAACACCTAACGCCTTCGCATGACCGCTCGACCGATGGACCACAAGTTGGTTCTTGTTTTATATGTCAACACATATTTATTTAACTTTGATTGATTATTTAAATGGAAAGGGGGGTCGGGTCGGGGCTAAGCCCCGACCCGTGATCCTATTGTATTACCATATGACTACAGTTATGTGTTGGCGCGCGGTTTATAATATGGTTCCGGTTTATATACATAAACACAATGTATATGTGCACGGTTATAATAGCGCGCGGTTTCAGTTATTAAAACCCACGGTTATGTTACATATGACCACATATGTGCGTGCAGTTTTTCTAATTTGGTTTAAACAGTTTGAATGCGCCCGAAACTTGGCGCTTGGCCACTGGCCCGTTAAAATGGTTAGCCTTTTTCTTATGCGCATGGTCATATTATGCCACCATATGCCCGAGAGCTAGGCGGTTAGGGGCTGGAGGCACCTTAACCATCCTACGTTTTGCACCGTTGGTGTGGTTGCGCTCGGTGCCAGGTTTTTTCGTTTAAATTTGCATGTGAGCCAGGTTCACTGGGAGAGGGTACGTTTTGGAGAACCAGTTTCAGAAAGCTTGAAGGAGGAAAATGGAGGAGGCCTAGCTTCGTCATCTTTTGGCTGATTGAGGTGCTGTAAAATCCCATCTAGGGGTTTTTGGACGTCCTGGATCCATTGGTGCTGTTATCAAGGCCATTTGAAGACTTCTTCTACAAGTTTTTCACCATTGAAGTTTCAGCAAGCTCCAGGGAGCTTGAAGCCCTCATTGATCGAGGACATGGTTTGGTGAGCCTATGTTTGTTTTTTGTGATTGAATAATCATTTTTGGCTAATTGTTATGCTCTGAACACATTGGGACAGGTTTCAGAGGCTGTTGAGGACTTTTACAGGTTTTTTTGCCAAAGAGAAGCTCAGGGAATCTTATGGCCACATGTAGAAGAGGTCATGCCCGGATGAGCCATGATCCGTTTTCAGAGTTCTATTAGTCATTTTTGGGGTTTTTATGTGTTCTAATCTCAATGGTATAGTCTATTTTTCCATTGGAGTTGAGTAGCATCTTTTAAAAGAACTTTTTACTAATTAATCCCAAAGAGCCAAGTCCATTGATGGAGGCTCAAGGAGATGTAGCCCGGAGGGGGGTGAACTCCTTTATCAGCTTGTTCTTGTTATGAGTTTGATGGTTTATTTTCTGCAAGTTGTGTTTCTGTGTATTTGTTTAAAGTACATATTTAACCATCTAAAAGAACAATTGCTCACACATAAGCATTTACAAGAAGATACATGAAATTAACACATAAGTTTCTTTTGCATATTTTAACACATGAAGCAAGGTCCTGTAAAGTTTATTTTAATGAAGTAGCGGGTGCTTGCATAGCATAACAAGTCAGCCTTCTATTTTCAGATCAGGTGGTATCAGAGCATAGTTTGTTTCACTCATGTGTTTGCCATTGATAGCTTGAGATTTAGCTGTTGGATTTTGTGCAAGTTTGGTGTTGATGTTTGATATCTTGCAAAGATGGAGGAAGCTTCAAGCATTGATAGTTTTCATATTTCTTCATTATCTAAATTCTTTGACAAAGAAGAGATTCTAACCATGAGAGATTTGATGAAAGAGATGTGTGAAGACAGAAATGAGCGCATTGCCCTTGAAGAGCAGTTGATGGCCATGAAGAAGGAGAAAGACCAGCTTCTTCAAAAGTTGCATGAGATGGAGACTCAACTCCATGAGGCAAAGGAAACCCTTACCAAGTNATGAACATAAGGTATGCAATGTTAGTTTATCTTCTAATTCCTCTCAAGATGAATGTTTTGGTGGTTTTGAAAATCACACAAGAGGAATAGGGTCCAAGTTGTTGTTTAAAATGGGCTATGAAGGTAAAGGGTTAGGCAAGCATGCACAAGGCATTGTTGAGCCTATTGTTGTTGAAGAAAGACCCAAGTATTGTGGTCTTGGTTATGAACGGAAAGATGGAGCATATTCCAAAGTCAAGGAGAGAAGGGAAAAAGTTCCAAGGATAAACTTTGTTTCAAGTTCACCTCCTCAAAGAGGCGATAAAGGTGAATGTTCAAGGTATAATTTCACTTATCATTTAGTTGCTTTTGATTATATATGTAAAAATGGAAGAAAGAATCCATGTACGTATTGTGGTTTATATAACCATCATGTTTCAAAATGTTGGAAAAGATTAACTACTTTCAGGAAACTTTCTAAGCAAAGGCAGCGTGAAAAGAGGATGCAAAAGATTTGCACTCATTGTCAGAAGCGGGGTCATCTCATTGACCAATGTTGGACATTGCATCCAACTATTCATCCACAGCCTCAGAAGCAGTTGGATAAGGATATTGGTAAGAATGGAAGAGGAGATTCCATCATCAATGTGAGTCCAGATGATTCACAAGAGGACGATCTTCAGCAGAAAAGGTCACCGTTGAATTGGCTTGGTAAGAAATGGTTGGATTTCTTAAGCAAGTAATGCTTGCAATTTTCTGTTGTAAATGCACTTTTCAGCGTTATGTGTGCATTCATGGGAAGCATGATAAGTGCAGCCATTTATATTTTTTGTATTCAACTCTTAAGTACCCATATGTTTTGGGGTTGTACTTATGTTTGTACTGGAAGGAGAGTTGAAGAGTCATGAACATGCATTTATTTTTATGTATGTGTAAGCAGTGAACGTGGTGATGGTTCATCATGAGTGATTCATGATTGTTACATGATTATGTTTCATGTTTGTCGACTTGTTAGTTTGGGAAGGTTGATGTTTCGAATGAGTCTCGACTGGTGTTGATGATTTTCTGACGACTTGTTGTGTCGATCGTGTTGTTCGACTTGTGTTTAGTCAATGGTGTTTATTGACTTGAAAGTTGATTTTGAGTACACCATGATACAAGAAAATGCCATGTTCTTTGATGAAGTACAGGATGTGACAGTTTATTTGAAGAACAAAAGATTTTGTTGGCATCATTTTTCAGTCTTGTATAATTTGTTTTCAAGATTGATGGTTTTCTTGGCTTGTGACAAGATGTCGCAGGAAGATTTTGCAGCCATTGGAGAGCTGATTGTGTTGACGCCAAAGCATTTGAAAGAGGGACTTGATTCTCA
>JASDQU010103274.1:134301-169176 GCA_032191745.1 Picea mariana | reverse complement strand
TTGTAGCCACATGCAAGAGTTAACCCTGTCGGTGCAGTGTATCTGCACTTATAAGATAGCTGTACAGATCAATGTGCCCAACCCCATAGAGGTGTTTGGATTTTATATCTGTTGGAAACTTGTCAACAAATTTTTCTATGTCGTGTACATGTTCGTGCATGTAATCTACTTATGAACCGTTTATGTAATTGTGTTATCTATTTATGATAAGTCTGTGTAACTGATTAATAGATGTTATATATATAAGCATATCCATAGACGTAGAGGTGAATGTCCGTGCATGCAACCTACTTATGAACTGTTTGTGTAACCATGTTATCTATTCATGATCACTATGTGTAACTGATTTATAGATGATATATATACGAGCATACCCATAGACGTAGAGGACCATGTGAATGCAGACATAGAGGACAATGTGAATGCGAGGACAATCTGCAATGCAGTGCAATGTGTGAACAATGCGGGTGCAAGTGAGTACATTGCATAAAGAGAGGATGGTTGTATGCCTGGGTTGGCTATTGTAATTCTCCCTTGAATAGAAGAAGATGGATAATCATTGCCCATGGCTTTTTCTCGATTTGGGTTTCACATAAATCATTGTCTCAAGTGTGTGTTTGTTGTTCTTGGTTTAATGCATGTTTAATCTAGCTCATTTATGCTCCGGTTTTATGCTATTTTGTTTCTGCTATGCAACAAGTGCTATTAGAGCAAAGGCGAACTAAGTAGGTACCATAGGTAAGCCAAGAAGAATTGTGTATAAGTTTCCTGTGTGTGAAAAAAAACATGAGATTGAAGAGTATCAGATCATCAACACTTCCTAAACAGTGTTAGAAACACACCGACACTCTGATAAAATCGACATACACATATTGTGGACCAAAGAACGCCGACAAATCAAGACTCCCTCATCCATAGTAAAGGAGAGTTGATCTAAAACTTGCACTCCCTTTCAATGATCTTCAAGAAAAAAATTTGCATGGTTTGAAAAAAAATTGATGGTATAAAATGTTAAATATATTGTACCCTCAACAGTCTGACCGTACACTGCCAGCTGTACTGGACGGTTGTACTTTCTATTTTTGTCTTGCTTGAGCCTATTTAGCTCAACCATCTCCCATTGCATTGGACTTCAACTTGTACTTCAACTTGTTCAGTACTTCTTCATACATTTCAATATACTGTTCTATTCTTTACTCTCTGCATTTTCTCTTTGCTTCACAATTTATCATGGTATCAGAGCTTCAGCAGTAAGCCTCTTCACACAGTCTAGAGAGCCACACGATCCTCACAAAGCAGAGCTTACACGCATCTTGAGAGCGCACGACACAGTCTTTTCACAAGGCTTGGAGAGTTGTCCGTAATACTCTCAAAAGATCGTCGTAAGAAGCTTGCGGAGGAAGCAGAGTGTACAACGCTCGAAAGATCCTGGACGAAGAGAATGCAGAAGAAGAAACAGTAAAGATTCTTGTAATTTTTCAAGAATCGTCAAAGATTGACGCAGAAGAGCTGCATAACAAAAGAATGTTTAAAGAACTTGAAGATTTCGCTTAAATTCGTTAAAGATTCATGCAGAAGGCATAATCATTTAAAGATTCTTGGAAATCGCTCAAATCTGTCAAAGATTGTAGCAGATAACGAAGAAGTCATGAAATTATTTCAAATCTTTGAAAGATTCATGAATCTTTCCTCCACAGGTGTAAAGAACACGTCTCAGGTGCAAGGAACAGCCACTGAGGCTGTAAGATCCATATTGTGAACGGATCCAAGGCGGGAAACCAGTTCAGAAGCGACGAGGAGAGCGCGGAAAAGGCGAAAGAACTTTAGCCGTCAGATCTTGTGCAAAATCCCGACAACCGTTAGATCATCAAGAAGGTGCACGACGGTTAGTCGTTTGGAGTGCACCAGAGAATTTTTGACTTGTGAAATCCTGGCGTCATCTTGATCGTCCATCCAGAGACACGTGGCGAGATTCCCTTCCATCGCAAAATCGATAATCGGGAGTTGGACGCGCAAAGGAAATTGCACTCCAAAAACTCCGATACGCGATATCGCGATATATCGAGAAGACTTGTGAGTCGTTCATCTCAGAGGACACGTGGCAGCAGATCAATGCATCGTCACATCGGCATTCAGGGTTTCAAGTTGTCAAAGAAAATTGTCATTGCAAGTCACGAAATCGCGATACACGATATAGCGATAAGATCTCAGTCGTCCGTTTGTCTGGACACGTGGCGAACATCCTAGCGCCCGTCGACGTTTCGGGAATCGCGGTTTCAAGTTGACAGAAATTTGGAGCATCGCAAGTCGCGATATCCCGAGGTTGAATCAGGACTGTCCATTTGTTTGAACATGTGGCGAACATCAAGGAAACCGTCGGCGTTTTGGCAATCGCGGTCTCATGTTGACAGAAATTTGGAGCATCGCAAGTCGCGATATCTCGAGGCTCAATCAGGACCGTCCATCTTTCAAGGATGCATGGCATAAATCCGAAGGCTCGGAAAAATCCCGATAAGAGAGTTCATCGGCATATCGGGATTCGACAAATCGGGAATCCTGAGAACAAGTGATCGGGTTTCTTTCCAGTAAAATCCCCGACGCAAATCTGAGCCGTCCATATTTCAAGGACGCATGGCAGAGATCGAGGCTTTCGGAAAAATTCCGATAGGAGAGTTCATCGGCTTTACGGGATTCGGCAAATCGTTGATCCAGGAGACGAGAAGTCCGAAACATTTCAAATCACGATATCCTAAGAAGAAATCAGGACCGTCCATCTGTTAGGACGCGTGGAGGCGATCAAAGCGATCGGGAAAAGTCCTGAAAGGATAGCGCCATCCGTAAATAGGAGATCGGGGAATCGAGGAATCAGAAATACTCATCATCAGAACTCGCAAAATCTCGATTCGCGATATCCCGATAAGATCTGGGCCATCAGATCACACAAGATCTGGACCGTTGAATTGTCTACAGGGATTTTTTTTCACACTTCGGTGATTTGAAAGTCAAAGAACGGGAAAATCCCATAGCACTTTAAAAGTAAGACACGTGGTCACATTACAAGGAGACCAAGGGCCAATTGAAGCCCGATAAGCCCCCATCAGCCATCGACAAATCGGCGTTTCACCGATCGGAGATAAATATAAAATTTTCCTCTGTACTTCTACAATTTTTTTTTTAATTCAAAAATCATGGCGTCGTCTAGCAATCTAGGCCCAAGTCAGGATCCGATTCTTCTTGGAAAGAATTACGAATTTTGATCTCTTTGAATGAGGTCGTTCTTGCAAGCACAAGAGTGTTGGGAACTAGTGGATCTTGGATATGTGGAACCAGATCCAGCCACCCTCACTGCCATGACAAATGCGCAGAGAATTGCTCAGGCAACTCTGAGGACCAAAGAAAACAAAGCGAAATTCTAGATTCAGAATTCTGTAGATGATTCGATTTTCTCGAAAATCACAGGCGCTGGTACTTCCAAACAGGCCTGGGATATCCTTAAATCGTCCTACCAAGGAAATGACAGGGTAAAAACAGTTAAACTACAGACCTTTTGGACACAATTCGAGACTCTCAGGATGACAGAGTCTGAAATAGTGGATCAGTTCATGACCAGAGTCATGGGAATCGTGAACCAGATCAGACTGATTGGTGAAACCATCATTGATCAATGAATTGTTGAGAAAATCCTCAGAAGTTTACCCAAGAAATTTGAAATGGTTGTAACAGCCATCCTTGAATCCAAGGATCTGTCAAGATTCTCAAGAGATGAACTAATTGGTTCTCTGGTGACACATGAGACAAGACTGCATCTCACAGATGAGTCAATCTCAAATGCCTTCAAAACTCAATTCTCCTTCAGTGGAGGGAGAGGCAGAGGAAGAAGTAGAGGTCACCAACGAAGAGGGAGCAATCAAGGTAACCCTCATACCAATGGAGGGAACAGACAACAATATCCAAATTAGAATTTCCAAGGTCAAAGAAATCAACAACAAAATCAACATCAAAATTTCCAGCCTCAAAGAGGCAGAGGGAGAAGATTAAATGACAAAAGTAGCATTCAATGCTATTACTGCAAAAATTATGGGCACTATGAATCTGAATGCAGGAACAAGCAAGCAGATCAACTCTTAGGTAGAGCACACGTGTCAAATCATATGGGAGACACCTCAAGAGGTATGTTTCTCTCATGCCACAAAACTGAACAACAACCTAAAGATCTCTGGTTGCTGGACAGTGGATGCATCAATCACATGACAGGTAACAAAGAATTACTTTCATGCCTTGATTCTTCAATCTCATCTGATATTACACTTGGAAATGATCATTTAGTCAAAGTTCAAGGAAAAGGAACTATTCCTATTCTTACTAGACAGAATGTAAAAAAAGACATATGTAATGTCTATCATGTTCCAGACTTGAAACATAACTTGTTAAGTGTAGGAGAGCTCATTGAAAAAGGATATAAGGTACTTTTTGAGGGAGCATCTTGCAAAATCTATGATAGAAAACCCAGCAGAAAATTGATTTTTGAAATCAGTATGACTCCAAATAGGATGTTTCCCCTTACCCTCAGAACTGCAAATCTGAGTCAACCTTATGCACAGACTGCATCAACCATGAATGAAACAATGGTTTGGCATACAAGATTTGGACATCTACCATTTCAGAGTCTAAGTCTTCTTCAAAAAAACTCCATGGTCAAAAGTCTACCTATTTTTAAAGAGCAAATTCCCCCATGTGAGTCTTTCATACTTGGAAAACACAAGAGAACTAGTTTTCCCCAGTCTTCCAATCAAGCCAAACAACATCTTGAACTTGTTCACACTGATTTATGTGGACCAATGCAAACAGAGTCAATAGGTGGTAGTTTTTACTTTCTAACGTTTATTGATGATTTCAACATGAAAATATGGATCTATTTTCTCAGACACAAGTCTAAAACAGTTACAAAATTCAAAGAATTCAAGGCAGAGGAAGAAAAACAGAGTGGCAAATTTCTCAAAGTACTCAGGTCAGATGGAGGAGGAGAATACAACTCCAGAGAATTTGCAAATTTCTGCAAATCTCAAGGCATCATCATGCAAGCAACAACAAGGTATACTCCACAGCAGAATGGAGTGGCTGAAAGAAAAAATCAGACCATCATGAATATGGMAAGAACACTTCTCAAAGAGAAATGCCTGTCAAATACTTTTTGGGTTGAAGCAGTAGCATGCTCAGTTTATCTTTTGAATAGATCACCAACCACCAGTCTACAGATGAAAGTTCCCTAGGAAGCATGGAGTGGAACAAAGCTCAATGTAGCTCATCTAAGGACATTTGGATGCATAGCATATGCACACATACCTTCCAAATTAAGGAAGAATCTTGATGACAGAAGTGAAAATTGTATTTTCACTAGCTATAGTGAAACATCTAAAGCTTACAGGTTTTACAATCCCATCACCAAGAAATTAATTCTCAGCAGAGATGTACAATTTCTGGAAAATAAATTCTAAAATGATTCTGAAAATCAGCAAGTGGACAGTCAAAATCCATTGCTGCCATGTTCTGAAAACAAAGAAAATTCAGAACAACAAGTACCTCAAACCATTCTTCCAAGAATGCAATTCCAAGGACAACCATATAACTCACAGGATAACTCAACTTCCAGCAGAGAATCATTCTCTGAACCACAGAATCAGACAACTCGAAGTTTGAGAGAAATCCATCAGCAGTTGGATGACTTTCAACAGCACAATCTTTTCGCTCTAATGTCATGTCAACCTACATCCTTTAAGGAAGCAGCCAAGGAGCCACATTGGGTTCAAGCCATGAACCAAGAAATTGAATCCATTGAAAAGAACAAGACATGGGATCTTGTTGATTTGCCAAGACACAAGAAGAGTATTAGTGTCAAGTGGGTTTACAAAACTAAACTCAATGAAAAAGAGCAGATTGAAAAGCACAAGGCAAGACTTGTTTCCAAAGGATTCTCTCAACAACTAGGTACTGATTATGGTGAAACTTTTGCTCGAGTAGCAAGATTAGACACTGTCAGAACTCTATTGGCCATAGCAGCACAACACAAATGGCAAGTTCACCAAATCGATGTCAAGTCATCATTTTTAAATGGATTTTTAGAAGAATAAGTTTATGTCGATCAACCACCTGGATTTGAAGTCCAAGAGCACCCAACCAAAGTGTATCGGTTGAAGAAAGCCTTCTATGGCTTAAAGCAAGCTCCAAGAGCTTGGTACAAATGAATTGACACTTACCTGATCAAAAATGGTTTCAACAGAAGTCAAAATGAACCAACACTTTATACCAAAACAGATCAGCACGGTAAAATACTAATTGTATGTTTATATGTTGATGACATGATTTACACAGGAAATATAGAGCTAACAGATTTCAAACATGCCATGCAATCTGAGTTTGAGATGACAGATCTTGGCATAATGAAACATTTTTTAGGCATTGAGGTTCATCAGTCAGCCAAAGGAATTTTTATCTGTCAGAAAAAGTATGCAGCAGACATCATCAAACGGTTTCGCATGGAAGGATGCAATCCAACAGAAACCCCCATACCTTTAGTTACAAAATTAAGAAAGAATGATGAAGGTCCCATAGTGGATTCTACTTTATACAAAAGTTTAGTAGGCAGTTTGTTGTATCTTATAGCAACTAGGCCTGACATCATGTATGCAGCTAGCCTTGTTTCTAGATTCATGGAATCACCAAAAGATTCTCATTGGAGAATGACCAAATGAATTTTGAGATATGTTGCAGGAACTCTCAATTTCGGTTTATGGTACACTAAATCTGATAGTAATCAACTTTTTGGTTACACAGATAGTGACTTTGCAGGCAGCCTAGATGACAGGAAACGCACATCAGGATATGTTTTTCAACTGGGCACGAACCTAATTTCATGGGCATCGAAGAAACAACCAATTGTATCCATATCTTATGCAGAGGCAGAGTATGTAGCTGCTACCTTAGCTTCTTGTCAAGATGTATGGCTGGGAAGATTATTGAAAGACATGTCACAAACAGAAAAGGATCCAACTCCTATTTTTTGTGACAATACATTAGCAATTGCATTATCCAAGAACCATGTGTTTCACAAGAAAAGTAAACACATTGACACTCGGTTTCATTTCATACGCGAGATAGTCAATAATGGTGACATTGCACAAAAATTTTGTGGTTCTCGAGATCAGCTTGCTGATATCTTCACAAAGCCACTAGGAAAGTCAGTTTTTGATTTTCAGAGACAACACTTAGGCATAGTCAGTGCTGATGATTGTAACTGTTGAGTCTAAGAGGGAGTGTTAAATATAATGTACCCTTAACAGTCTGACCGTACACTGCCAGTTGTACTGGACAGTTGTACTTTCTACTTTTGTCTTGCTTGAGCCTATTTAGCTCAACCATCTCCCATTGCATTGGACTTCAACTTGTACTTCAACTTGTTCAGTACTTCTTCATACATTTCAATATACTGTTCTATTCTTTACTCTCTGCATTTTCTCTTTGCTTCACAATTTATCATAAAAGTCAAGGTGTGAAGGGGCTTTTCTTTTATTAAACACTTCATATAAAGGGTGGATGAGGTCACGTTTTGTCTTATTAAATATATGAGACAAATGTTATGGAGGATCGTGAGTTAAATCATGGAGGTACTTTTTATAAAAGGTGAGTTTTTAAAAATGGTGAAAGGGTGGTTTAATAAAAGGTTTTTCAAAGTTTTTTTTTTTTAATTTTTAATCAAAGTTTATATTTTTGGGGTTTGACTTTAAATATAATAAAATTCCTTCATTATAAAAGGGTTTAATTTTATAAGAAGTTTTTTCTGAAGATTTTTGTTAATGGCGAATCTTCAGAGCTTCATGTTTGAGGTGGATAAATTTAGTGGTAAAAATAGCTTTCCGCTATGGAAGCTTAAGATGTAGGATCTTCTTATACAACAAGGATTGCAAAAGATGTTGGCTGGAAAGTCAAAGAAACTGGCAAGCATGGCAGGCGAAGAATGGGAGGATCTAGATGGGTGGATAAATTTAGCGGTAAGAATAGCTTTGCATTATGGAAGCTTAAGATGAAGGATCTTCTTGTGCAACAAGGATTGCAAAAGGTGTTGGCTGGAAAGTCAAAGAAACCAACAAGCATAACAAACGAGGAATGGGAGGATCTAGATGGGTGGATAAATTTAGCGGTAAGAATAGCTTTGCGCTATGGAATTTTAAGATGAAGGATCTTCTTGTGCAACAAGGATTGCAAAAGTTGTTGGCTGGAAAGTCAAAGAAACCAACAAGTACGATAGACGAGGAATGAGATAATCTATATGGAAGAGCCCTCAATACTATTCATTTGTGTATGGCAGATGAGGTATTGTTTAACATCGTTGAAGAGGAGACAACAATAGGTTTGTGGACCAAACTAGAGAGTCTTTATATGAAAAAGAACTTGTCAAATAAAATCTTCCAGAAGAGGCAGTTGTACAGCTTGTGGATGAAAGAATGTTCAAAAATTACTGATCACTTGAATGTCTTCAATACTTTGATTTTTCAATTAACTAACATGGAGGGAAAGTTTGAATATGAGGACAAGGCAGTTACACTACCGTGTTTGTTTCCTGAGTCCTGGGATCATCTGGTCATGACTGTGTGGTTTAACACAACGAATGGCATTTATTATGAAATCGTTGTGGGATTAAATATGAGTTAAATATGCTTTTAGGTCAAAGCATGTGGTTTTTCGGGTTCATGTGTTTTGGGTATCCCGTGGTATTGTGTTCATGGATTGCATGTAATGAAGACTATAAAAGGTTTGCTGAACTCCATTGCAAATGGGCCTGGAGGTAAGCGGTAAAGGCTTACTTGGCCGGTTTGGCCGGATTTGGTCAAAGTTGTTCGAATGCAAAGTTTGAGGTGGAGCAGTGTGTCAAATTCAGAAAGGTGGGTATGTAGAAAGGTTGATGCGTTGGCAGGCATTCAAGTGCTTGAGAATATACGATGAAGGTAAGTTCATATCCCTGGAACTTGGAAAGTATAGAAAGGAAGTTGGGATCGATTAGGCATGTTCAGTAATGCCCAGTTGCAATAATAGTTGTGGACATAAGCGGTTGTGCTATCTAGTAACTCAGTCACCATCGGTTACGAAAGGCAGGAAGATTCAGGAAGAGGTAGGAACGGGTCATATAGTAATTACTCAAATGTGAAATTATTCGGCTATTATGCTTATGGTTTTTTATCAGTTTTCTAAGTAGGACCCATATCAAACATGTAGATCTTTGATATGGTGATGATGTTAAGGGGTGCAGACTGTGGGATCCTACTACCTAGATAATCATCCTGGACAAAGATGCAGTTTTTGATGAATCTCCTTTTATAAGAGGATGTATATGGAACAACCAGAATGGCTAGTTCATAATCGCAACAGGAGATTTGTTTGCAAAAATAAAAAAATCATTGTATGATCTGAATCATGCTAGGAAAATGGTACAAGATGTTTGATTCCTTCATGGTGAGCCAAATTTTCAAGAAGTGAGTATAACCATTTTGTTTATAATATATTCATTATCTTGGTGTTATATGTTAGTCTTATTGCAAAAAAAAACATGGTTGAGATCAACAGGTTGGCTCAGTTGGTTAGGACATTTGTTATGAAGGATCTGGGAGCAGCAAAATAAATTTTGGGCATGGAAATACATAGAGACAGGAAATATGGTAAGATTGGTTATCACAACAGAAGTATGTGGTGAAGATACTCAAGAAATTTAGTATGAATAATGTGAAACTGGTAAAATCCTTTTGGCTTTCCATTGTAAATTATCTTTAGGTTTATGTCCTAATTGATGAAGAAGAAAAGAGTTATATGTCTCGAGTATTATATGAGAGTAGGAAGTTTGATGATTGCGATGGAGAAATGGTCATCATTTCACATGTAGTTGGTGTTGTCATTAGACACATGGCAAAACCAGGCCAGGGACATGGAAATATGTGCTTCAAACACATAATCACAAGTATCACCAAAAATGGTTGCAATGATTTGATCTCTGGGTATGATTCATGAGATTTGGACAAGTACATTGGTCTATTAGATAGGTTATTGATGGATATAGAATGGTCCATGCTAGAGTGAATCGTGAAGGCATGTTCATGAAACGGTATTGTCAGAGAACTTGCGGAGTTGTGATTGTATTTGGATTCTCTTGTAGAGAAGGTGATGGATGAATTAATGAAGGGAATAATATATTAGGTAAATTTTTTTCAAGGTGGAGATTGTTGGAAACATTCCAACGAATTTTCCCATGTGGTCAAATGCATGTGCATGCAATCTACTTATGAACTTTTTGTGTAACTATGTTATATATTCATGATTAGTCTGTGTAATTGAGTGACATATGTTATATATATGAGCATACCCATAGAGGTAGAGGACATTGTGAATGCGAGGAAAATGTGTAATGCAAATCAATGTGTGAACAATGCGAGTGCAAGCGACTATATTGCATAAGGAGAAGATGGTTGTATGTCTGGGTTGGATATTGTAATTCTCCCTTGAATAGAAGAAGACCGATAATCATTTCCCATGGTTTTTTCTCGATTTGGGTTTCCACATAAATCATTGTGTCAAGTGTGTGTTTGTTGTTCTTGGTTTAATGCATGTTTAATCTAGCTCGTTTATGCTCTGGTTTTATGCTATTTTTTTCTTCCACTGCCCAAGAGTATCGCTCCAGACTACTCCAAAAACACATTTATCAATCCATTAATGAACCTTCGTGTCTTGTATAACTGAGAGTGATTAGGACTTGTCCGTCTGCACAAACCCACATGGTTGAGAACTGCATTTGGATCCTGACAAATCTTCTTTCTAGCAATCAACAAATCCAGTATGGTGTCACACTAACTAAAATATCCACTTGAAAATGAGATTAGCTATCCATTAGAAGTTAAGGTTCAAATTTTAATAAATGCAGTAAAACAAAATTGAGAGCATACACAAATAATGTGCAAAATAAAAGAAACTCAATAAAGTGAAGAGCATTTAACGATAAATTGATCCCTTAGAAAAACAATATGTTGCTACTTCTACTCGAGCAATCAAATTAAATAATGAATAATTTTTTACAAAATTGAGAGCATACACAAATAATGTGCAAAATAAAAGAAACTCAATAAAGTGAAGAGCATTTAACGATAAATTGATCCCTTAGAAAAACAATATGTTGCTACTTCTACTCGAGCAATCAAATTAAATAATGAATAATTTTTTTCATCTATTGTATTATTTAATAAGAGTTGTGTATCTAAAAAAAACTACTTTTCTAGTGGTGAATTCTTTAATACAACTAAAATAAAAGTACTAAAACAAATTTGAAATTAACTAAGAATTGAAAGAGAAATCCACATTTTTATTGAAGATCAATGCATGACTTCAATTTCCATTAGATACACAATGCATTAAGTATGAGGTGTATCAACTTTTTAAAGTTCTCTTTCCACAATCCTTAACGAACACATCTGGAAGTAGATCATTGGATCTTCAATGCAAGTTAATCCTTGGATCTTCAAAATTTAATTCAATTTGATAATATATATCATTTTATAGAGTTTTTAGAATATAGTAAAACTTATGTAAATAGATGCATAGTGTTTCGTGGAATACAATAAAATTAATGTTAATAGATGCATAGTGGTTATAGCATTTAATAATTTTGGTTTTGATATATAGTTAAAGTTTATTGTTGAAGTTATAATTATTTTAAATTAATCATTTCAAAGTAGCCATAGAAAGGAACTTCATTTAAAAGTGAGTTATTCCTTGAAATCCTAGTTGCAAAGAGAAAAAGATGATGGCCAATACACTAACAAAATGAAGTACATAGTGGGAAAAGTATTCGAGACTTGAGTTGTACATTGGTTTAAAATATGATCCTTCCATATGGTTTTTCTTAACTTGAACACGATACGTGTAATTTAGAATTAAGAATAAGAACAAGTGTTTTTAGATAAGACTTCTCATGTTGGGCAGAAGGATAAAGAAGCACTAAGGTTTTGTTTTAAATTTTAAATTTTCTATTCGAGATTCATGGACGTATTCAATAAGAAATATTATGATTTATATAAACTCTAATAATAATATTATCAAATGCATGGACGTATATATTCAATAGGAAATATTATTATTTATATAAACTCTAATAATATTATGATTTCTATAAACTTTAGTAGTAAGAATAATTCAATCAATGTTAATTTGGCTAAACACATATTGTTCAATTTTTTAAGGCTTTGAATATTAGCATCGATAAATATGTGTTACATTCATATTTGCATACTATAGGTATGGATGATTTGAATATTATTTTGAGAGGGTATAGTTAGTATTTAAGCGCAAAAGAAGCTTTGGAGTCTTTGGTAAAAGAATAAGAAAATTTCACTGAAGGACATTTCTCTTACTAAACAAGAAGGGTCCATGAGGAAACTTAAGAAGTCCATATAGAGAAACTAGTTGTAGTACCTATAAAATTTTGAGGTTGAATTGGGAGAAAAAACTACATAATAATCTCAAGCAATCCCCCATGAAGGATAATAAAAACAAGAAAAATCCGAGTGACATGTTCAAGAGTCCAAGAAAAAATAATTATAGTGATGGTTGTTGTATATCTATCACTTCCCATAGCACACGAATAAATATGAGCCACTGAGGCATGGGAATGTGATTCAACAAGCTTATTATGGACAAACATGGAATGAGAAAGGTCGTCAGTATCGAGCACTAAAAGTGATGAATGTTAATGTCAAAGTAGCACAATGACAACACTGCACCATGTGAACAACTAGAATCAAAATCAAGGTGGCAAGGACGAAGTTCAACCACATGTTCACATATAACTAAGATGGATGGATGGATATGCTTGGTACTAGTTGCTAATATTGTTGGCATATCATATTGTATGGCTTCCTCCAATTTTTTGAGAATGGAACATGTGAAGGTGGATGCAATGTAATGTACCTAGAGAGGTACCAAAGGGAATATAGAATGTAATATGGTCATAATCACGGTATAGTCTCATTGTGTGGTTAGAAAAAATAATATAATAATAATGGCTAATTGTCATATATGCCCAAAAATACTCATGAGAAAATATATATAGACACATACTTATCATTTTATTGAACACATGTCGGATATTATCATATTGTAGCAAGAATTTGTTCTGGAGTGAATCCTTCCATAAGGTGTATTAGATGGTGTTACCCTACCTTAAGGGTTAATTTCTATATTATTTTGTAATTTATGGTGTGAATGTTTTGATATTTATAAATTTAATGGATTGTTTCTTAAACTAAGGGATTATATTTTATCTTTTATATGTCAAGCTTCACTACACAAAACCTGGGAGGGCTAGATAACCCTACAAATACGAGTAAATGTGGAGTGATCTCTTGAAAAGAGCAGTAAATATATCAATCATGGCATTACAAGGATAAAAAGGTTGATGTGATCTAGGGTGCTCCATCATAGAGTCAATAATCTAGTGACAAGGCATCAAAATATCCATCAAAATATCCACTAAGAGGTTAATCCATCAATAAACAATATGCAATATGAGAAGAGCCACCATATATGAATATCAACCTCAGGGTGAGTGTCTTATAATCAAAAATTACAACATGATAATCCAAACTAAGATCCACCAAATACTCCATCTCTATCATCCTACAAATTTGTGATAGTTTTTTTTATTATTATTCCAATGAAAATAACAATTATAGGCCCCATACAAAATTATTGGTAACAACTAAATCTACACTAAAAAATATCTAATAAGAAACCAAAAGATCCATTATACATATCTTCACTATTATTACAAAAAATAAAATAAAAACATGTAATGGGATTTACTTCACAAAACCAAACATAAAAGCTATCCAAATCTCTTTTATTTACTATAAAAAATCTGAAAATTATCTTTACAAATAAAGACACAAGATAACAATACCAATGAGAACAAGAAAATAAGTCTACTTCTCTAAAATGTTGAGTTTATTCATCCTATGCTTCTGACCATATCATGGGAAATCATAGAGTCAATAAAACCATTAAACTATCTCATCAATGTCATCAAATTTTCCATTTTATTTGGACACAAAACTAAAACAATAACCCATCAAAACAACGACACATAAAAAAAATCAAATTAACAAGTATTGAAATATCCATGAATATTAGAAAAAAAAATTAACATAATGTGATGAAAATGGAAAAAAGAACCTAAATCATTCTTAAGGATGGTATGTACAATTACAATATTTCTTTTTTGATGGTTTAATAAAACTATTGTAATCATTGCATACGACAACCCAAGATCATATCTTAAAACGTCATCCCCATTATTCGGATGGAAAAATGGTTAAGGTGGCTACAATAAAATATGCTAACACTACATTCATTACCCTCTAAAAACATCTAGATAAAGCATAAGACAACACATGAATTATGGGTAAAAAGGTTATCACAAAAAGATAGGGCTTCAATGATAATAAAACCAATAAAAGAATATCAACAACGCTAAAATTGTTACTTAATCAATGGCCGATCACAAAAATGACATAAAGCCAAAAAAACAAAATGGCATAAATCAAAGGCCATGAAAGCAATTGGAACTTTGAATGGGAAAATTGATAAAACCAAGGGTTATTTAGACAATGTAAGGGGTATATTTATTTAAACAACACGAATAAATGTAAAGGAGTTAGTTCCTGTCTCATTGAATAAAATGTGAAGTAATGTTTATTGTGAAGATAAGAAGGTTGCATTAAGAAATAAAGTTTCCAACGTAAACAAAGTTTACTGAGAATTGAATTTGAAAATTACTAGCTTCAATGATTATGTGCATTTATTTTCTTACCTAACTATGTTGTAATAAATGAATACTTCATAATCATGGAGATGAAAGTAAATATATGTGACATTAGTAAAAGAAAACCAATGCCACAATTTCATAGAGACTTTCAAAAACCTCTCTTTATGGGTTAATAATTTCATGTCGTCCAATATATTTACAAACGCCATGTTTAATAAAACATATCGGGCATATCCATCAAACATATCCGTTTGTTGGATGAAAACCAACAACGAAACCCCACGATCGGGACTCTGCCATTGAAGTCACTCTGAACCCGCATACCTTTGTATTTCTTGTCTTCTATAAACTTTCCTTCAGATGTAGCTTACCTTGTTTGTGAGACATTTTCTTAACACTGCTTTGTCATTTTCTCTATGAGCTTGGTTTGCCATGGTTTCTCTTCATTTTTTACAGTTCCAACTCTGTATTTTCCACTAGTTTCCACACATCCTTTGTGATTTGCATTTTAACTCCTAAATACAATTCAATGACACTCACATAGATGTTTCTCGCTGAGAAGCTCACGGATAAGACTGTGCAAAGTGTGTTGGAATATATTCGAAAACCATCAGAAGTCATTCAAAGCTTGTGTTCCTTATGAACTTGGGTTGTTGTGGTTTCTCTTCGTTTTTTACCGTTCCAGCTTTGTATTTGCCACCAGTCTCCGAACATCCTTTGTGATCTGCATCTTGAACTCCTCCATACAATCCAATGACACTTACCTAGGGGTTTATCACTAAAGAGCTCATGGATAAGACTATGCAAAGCGTTTTGGATAAGCGTTTTGCAAAGCGTTTTGGATAAGATTATGCAAAGCGTTTTGCAAAGCGTTTTGGTTTATCACTAAGGAGCGAATGGATAAGACTATACAAAGCATGGTGAAACATGTTCTTAATGGAAATCCAAAAATCTCTGAAGTCGTCAAGGCACCTTTCGAAGAATATTATATTGGATTGGCGACAAAATTGGAAGATTTTGAAAAGACAGTGTTATCTCAACAAGAAGAGCGAAACCCGTGTTGAACCCATACATATTTGGAGATAGTAATTGGGATTTCATCCGATGGGTACACGAAAGTGAAAACAAATTTGTCGCAACTACTGAATCCATATGTGTCTGTGTTGCAAAATTATGAAAGAAAAGGTTGGAAGATCTGGCCAAAGAAGGTGATAGCCACATAGAGAGTCCCATGGCTCGATTTTTCACAAGTGAGTTCTTCTATTGTGAACATATGAGAGAATTGGTTCATTAGGTCAGGCGTTGTGCAAAAATGGATGAGGGATTTATCATGATAGGTAACCACTTATTATTATTAAATATCTACAATTATTATGGACATGTAAATGAAAGTTTTTGGGTAATAATAAAACTAATTTTTTTAATTATAACACCCTTGAAATGGGTCATCACTGTGGATGTGAGAGTTGTGAGTGTGAACCTGTCGTGTCTCTTCCTATCTTCTGCAAGGGAAATGGAAGGCCTGCATCATGAAAAGATCTACAATGTAAGATTTACATAATTTTGTTCCTTTTGATTTTTTATTTTTTTTTCTAGTAAACACATGTGGGAAGTGGGTTTCTTGCCTTTTAAATTTAAATCAATAGCCTCCCCTTTAAGTATAAGAATAAGGCTACTGGCCTTAGTTACATTGTGAGTGAACTTATCACTTATCTATTCCATTGGGAGATCCAAAGAACACCTTAAATGTATATTTGGTATTTCAGTTGATTCATATCTCTAAGTGATGTAAAGAACACTACTAGATGTAGAGAAAACTTTAGATGCAGAAAAAAAATCTAAATCGTATATAGTATTAAACTTTTAATAAAATATATAGATACTCTATTTATAGCTGGACCTAAGCATATGTATGTAATTTTGATGTATATGCAAGTAAATAAAGGGTTGGTGTTGCCATATCTAAGAGCTTAGTAATATATTTGTAAAAGGCTTGAAAGTCATTTTTTTGTCGTACCATGGTTGTTTTTTAGGCTGCTTCTCTTTCATTGTTATTAATTAGATATTGAAATAATCTATAATGATGATTCTATATCATAGGGTTCATTTTCAATGTGTATTTTCATAATGGATCCACATCTTATGTGCCCAAGCTAAATTGTGACATGTGTGCTTCCATTTATCCAACTCCCTAAGTTGCGCCCTTCTCGACCAATAGTTGATTTGAACTAACATCAATGACTACAAGGGTTTAGAACGCATTGAGTGGCTCAACCACCACCATGGGATGTAAATTCTTCGTGGTATGTTAATAATTTTTTCATATATTGCTCTTTATCATCCTAATTCATGAGAAATTTGTGATCTCAATGTTCTTTTTTATGCATATGATTCTAGGCTAATTTTAACACGTTATTAATGTCATTAAGCACTAGAGTTATACCTACAAGGTGACCTCTGTGTTCATGTGCAACTAAGTGCCACCCCTCTATGTTATTAGTAAAAATGGGCAGGGTGGATGAAGTTGCCTAGAGCTTGTAAAGTCTTCTTCATGATTAATGGAGCTTGTACAATTTTCTTCATTATCATCGTGAGCACATTTATGTATTATCAGCGAATGTCTATTATCAGAGAATGTCCATGCAACCTTCCTAGTGGAATGCCTTCCCTACAGTTACAGGCATCGAGTGCAACTAGGTGAGGCCATTGAATGCAACCTTGATTACAACAAGTGTGAACAAGTGTGAGAGTGAATCATTCATAAAAAAAAAAAATTGTTAAATATTTTTTTAATCCTCACAATTTCGAAAAAAAAAATAACATACAGTGGCCAATTATGTCATATCAACTAGCTAGCAACCAATAAAAAAATTGATGTATATTATCTAATAAACAAGAAAAATAAATTTATTTTAAAAATTAAATCATGATAATAAGAAATTTGCTAAGAAATACGAATTATAGTGCATAATATGAGATGATTACTACATATGCACGAAATAATGTAAAAAAACGTAGGGACTATTAAGGTAATGGGATCAATTATCATCCAAAATGGAAAAACACCCAAAACGAAGATGCATTTAGACAAAACATAGATATCGCATTGACGAATGAAGTCAATCAACTACCCGGTGTGAATCTTAGTAAGGCATTGTTAAGCTCAAAGCCATGGTTTTGAGGATTCTTAACTATGGTTATAATAAAATTTGTTGAACCTTGCTTTTGTAGGCGAGGCTATTGTGAGGGGTGTTTCAGAATTGTCGTTTGTTGGGGTTTATTATTTTTTCGAGTAACACACCATGAGTTTACACTTTATTGGAATGTGCTTTTGTAGGCGAGGCTATTGTGAGGGGTGTTTCAGAATTGTCGTTTGTTGGGGTTTATTATTTTTTCGAGTAACACACCATGAGTTTACACTTTATTGGAATGCTTGAGATGAGCTCTTGAATAGTATTCAATCACTAATAGTTTGTAAGATAGTATTAATTGCAACAACAAACAATAATCTCTTAATCATATCCTAATCTTAGTGTTGGAATCAACAAATAATAATCTTCTAATAATATCCTAACCTTAGAGTAGGAATCGGAAATAGAAGAAGATTCAAGTTCCTCGGTTTTGTAAAATAAGAAAATAAGCAAGTCCTCCTTACACAAGGAGTGATTAACATAAATGGTGGTGTTCATAATCTACCCACTGCATAATCATTTAACCACGAAGACTAAACCATGTAGCAAGCCATTAAGTCACCACACATCGCTCAACCCATGGAGTTATGGGAAGAGTTTTAAGCCCCTCCTTCACATGCCTAGGCTCCCAAATATGCATGATTATGAACTTATAAAAGTTTTTTTCTTTTTTAGATCAGATTATGGCTTGTTGATATACAAGAAAATATAGGGGCTATCATTACCAAGTTAGCACAAAATTCCACTGAGGTGTGATTGCTCTTTTGGGTGGTTTATTTGTCTAGTTTCATGTTACTTTTCTTTTCCAGGTAGTTTGTTTCTTTAGTTTCATGTTATTGAGCAACAATGAACCTCCTTCTCTATATTCTTCCACAACAAACAAGTTTTACTAGGATATAATCTATCTATGGAAGCCTTGTTGGTGTTTTTTATCATATTTTGGGAGGATCTTGGCTCATTTGACTCAATTTTAGATCAATTTTGGTAGTTTTTTTGTTCTGTCGCAACAACATTGGCTTCTTAATGAAAGGAGACAATCATCTTTGGTTTTGTGGAGCTATAAGGTGTTGAGTTTGGAGTACACTTAAGGTTTTTAAGATTTTTTTTGTTTCTTTGCTCCTTATTCTTAAGTATGTTTTTTCATTGAGGTCCATATAAATTTCACCAAGTCTCTTTTGTTAGTTGTATTAGAGCCCTACTTGATTCCTCATCTAAAACATAAGAGTTTGCAAATAGAAATTATTCTGTCGGCAGCATGATGAACAAAAAAAATATAGTTGATTTGGAGTCTTCACTACCATAGACTCATCATGGATTACCAAGAATTTAAGAGGATTAGGTGTGTGTTAAGAAATGGGGAAGAGTCCATTTAAGTTAATAGAACATTAATCTTTACTACTAAAACTAAAATCTACCAAAATGATCAATAGGTAGTCACTTAGGTAGCAATAGTCATGGGCACACTTGTCCAACATAAACATCAAATAACTCTCTTAGAAGTCAAGTGTAATAAGTTTCAAAACATGGTTATCAATTTATCGTTATCCTAACCACAATCTGAGTAAGGGAGACTACTCCGAGATCTCAAATCAGGTGCAATCTATAAACTATAACTATGGAAGAAAAAGAATAAAAAGAGCATCAACTCATCTAAAACATGGAAATTTCAAAAATCTTTTATAAATTTCTTAGTGTTTTAAGTTTAATATGTTTTAAGTATAGTCTAAAACAAGTATAATATGTTTTAAGAATAGTGTAAAAAAGTGATGAGCAATATTCCCAATGAATATAATTAGGCATGTAACTAGAAGGTCAGATTCGTCGCCAAATGCAATTTGGAATTCCCACAATTTGTCGCTTAGTCCTTTCAAATTTCAAGAATAACATTGAAATCAATCAACTTTCTCACTTGACTGACTTTCGTCGCTTTTATTAAAGTGTTCTGTCGTTCATCTCTACATTACTTTATTGAACCTTCGTTGTGACCACATCCTGAGGATATGGCTATTCAGGATGGATAGGGTTGGACATATTGGACATTCTCCACCGTCACATTATGTTATCATTAACAACAACAATGTTATCAGGCGAATCGAATTGACGTCTCTTGGTGCTTTCGTCGAGACTAGGGTAACTTATGCGTCGCAGTCATCGGCTTTCTTTCACTCTCGATTTATTCAGATTCTCGACTCGAACCAGATATACAATGGGCGGGATTGTAATTATCTGGGGTCGTCTCATTCTTCATTGACATTAATTGCATGCTCTGCATTCATAACCAGCCACCCTGCCAGCCTGTCATTCTTGGCTAAGTAAGACGTCCTCATACAAGACATCTGCATTCATAACCAGCCACCCTGCCAGCCTGTCATTCTTGGCTGAGTAAGACATCCTCGTACAAGACATCCCATCTATAACGTATTCTTCGACATTTTACATCCTCGTACAAGGCATCCTAWCTATAACGGCTGCTTATGAATGCACAGCATTAAATTAATGTCAATGAGCGATGACACGACCCCAGACAAATAGTTGCTCGCCTCTTATATATCTGGTTCGAATCGAGAATCTGAATAAGAAAGSCCATTTTATGCGTTGAAATAACTAGCATACTCGTAAAGCAGTGATAGATATGTTAAAAAGAAAAATGTTAYAGTAATTTTATTATAAAATATAAAAGAAAAATACACATGCTTTGAGACAATAGCTAATGAATAATAAAAGTGCAACATGGAAGACCAGCCAAAACACTATAAATTCACTAGATGACTACTCAATGTGGAAATTCCAATGAATAGTGATTTAACAAGCAAAGTTATAGTTTCTTTTCATCATAAGAAAAGTGTACTAAAAAAAGAAAAAAAATGAAAACAAATAATTGCAAAATGAAAATCAACTATATTAACGGTACACAATGAAGTTAACAATAGTGAGTTAATATAAGACAAATGTATCACAAAGTACAAGATCAATGAATTCAATTACTTGCAAAATAGATACATTCTAGGTAACTAATGTCAAATGAGTCTCTCCCATAGTTATAAAAAACTTAACAATATAAAATATATGGACAAGAATACAAAGAAAGAGTAAAAGACAATATATCATTATAGAGAGTAAAGATTTTCATTGCAAGAGATTTTATGAATGTTTGAGAAACATTTACAAAATTTGGAACATCAATAAAATGCACACTCACTCTCATCCATGTGCCAATACATGTTTTGATTTTGAAATTGCAATTTTCTAGTTGAAGGCTAAGTGATCGAGACCCCCCTTCTCTCCTAAGGGCTCTGCGACCTCCCGGTCAAGGATCTTAATCTCCTAAGCTGAATTATCTCTTCTGGGCCTTCAGTAGCCCTGGAACAAATTACAGAAGCCCCTTTTTGTCTTTAGGTGCATGTCTTATGGAACCTGCATCCCCCCTCCTTTAGCATTTTTAAAAACTTGAAATTCAGGCACTAGCTCCTTCTGCTAGTCCCTCTTTGCATGTGACCTCGGGCTATGACTCAGGGCTTAACCTCCTCGATGCTTCACAAGTTCAAGACTCTAACCAAGATGAGATATACGGTCCATGTGCCCCTTCGCAACCAACGATCAAGATCTACTTCGAGACTCCGTGCTCTAGGAGTTTTGAATGTTCCAACCTCAACTTTTCCCTAGATTTCTATATCAGACGCCACGCATCTGTAAAAATCAATGACTTAGGTCCACTTTGGGACTTCGACGCTCGAGAGCTTCAGACATTCCTGGAGCCTTTCCTCCATGAATTCTAGATCAAGCGCCATGCATTCGTTTAAATCAACGATCCTCATTTACTTCGGGACTTTGATGTTTGAGAAATCTAAATGTTCCAACAGTCCATTCTACCGAAGTACCTTCTTTCGGAGTTAAGGATCATGCACCATTCGTCCTTCTCGTTCGACGGTGGGGATCCACTTTGGGCAACCCTTTGCTCCATGTTGCTTTCTCCTCACTTTCGAAGTACGTGATCTTTTGATGCATGTCTCCCACAGATTGACGACTATAAATCACTTCGGCTATTCAGGCTTTGGGAGTTTCAACCTCTCCACACTCACTTTCTCCCAGAGTGCTTTCACCCGAAGTCAACGATATGTCGAGGCGTGTCTCCGATAGATCGATGACTACAAATCACTTCAGCTATTCAGGCTTCAAGAGTTTCAGCCTCTTCACACTCGCTTTCTCCTGGAGTGATTTCTCCCAAACTGAACGATTTTTCAATGCATGACTCCCATAGATTAACAGCTAAAAATCACTTCGGCTATTCAGGCTTCGGGAGTTTCAACCTCTCCACACTCGCTTTCTCCTGGATTTCTTTCAGCCAAAGTCAATGATTTGTCGATGTGTGTCTCCCATATATTGACGAATTCAAATCACTTTGGCTATTCGGGCTTCGAGAGTTTTGTCCACTCCACCCTCGTTTTCTCCCAGAGTGATTTCACCCGGAGTCCACGAATTTTCTCCACGTGTCCTCCCTCAGATTGATGACTCACATAGACTCCGTTACTCTGCGGATTTCCAAATAAATTAACCTCTAATCGCCTCGCAACTCTTCCAGATCTGACTATCTGGAATGACTTTTCTTCCTCGTGAAGAGATCTTGGTCGATAACTCATTAAACCTTAAGATATTATCCCCCTTTGAAGATTCCTTCCTGCTACCTCTCTTGAGCTTTGTTTCTCGAACCCTTTGACTCCTTAGAGGGTTGCTTTGACACTTAGTCAAATTTCGGATCTGTGCACTCCTTGAAACAGATCTTTGCGCTCTTCCACGAGAAAAATCAAGCTATCCCTCCTAAGATTTTTAAGTCAAAGACTCTGTCGATGCACTCCTTACATATGATATGAACACTTTGCATATGAAATTTTCACGCTATCTCTTCTAATATTTGAGTCAAAATACTCTCTTAAATGCACTCCTAACATAGAGTATGCACTCCTTGCATAAGCTCAAGGAATAAAAACAATTGAAGCATATTCAACCCTTCACAGTATAACTCACGCATTCATGAAAACTCATAATAACAGAGAATAGTCACAAACCAACACTTCCATGCATTTGGATCAATGTCCCTCTGTTATATTCATTCAAATGTAAATGGATACAATTGATACAAGCAAATAACAACTAAATCATAAAATACTAATATGCAGTTATCAACTATTCAACAACATTATGTTCAACAACATCAGGTTCAATAGCCTCACTCAGGAGCATAAGTATCTATTTATACAAGAAGACTCTTAAGGTTTCCTCCAGCTACCTATCCTATCAAATTAAAGGCATTCAACTACCAATCCTCTGTTACAATGAATTTTTTGAGATATGCAGATAGGGGCAGATGCTCCAGATCTGCATTGCAGTGAGTTTCATTTATGGAAAACCGATCTCCTCTAATCTCATGAAATCATCTAGTCTTTTTTCATTAAATCTTTCTTTAACTTGTAATTCAATCAAAAAATGTTTCCTCAGGATATACCAACAATTCAAAATTTAAAACAAATCAAAATCCGCGCTATGCATTGTGCTTGCTATGATGTCCATGTGTGTTTTGTTGATGATTCTCCTGCATGATACTCCTCAGGGAAAAAATTCATGGCCTCCTGTCCATGAGCTCCTGCACTAAATTTCCATGCCTCTGGATATCAACCTCATTTACCCAACTGGCATCTTCTATTGGATGTCCCTTCCATTTTACCAAATATTCAAAATATGTCATTTTCCTAGTCTTATTACCGATCTTATGATCAATGATATTCTCCATCTATGGATTTTCTGCTAAAGGCATCTACTTCTCCCACTAAATCATCTCCTGATATTTTAATCTTTCTGTGTCACCTTCCCTATAAGGATAGAGGTCTAAAATTTTAAATATGGGTGATATACACACATCCCCTAGCAGTTCTAACTCATAGGAATTGGCACCAAACTTTATTAGGATCTTGCACAGTCCAATATTCTTCATCTTCAACTTGTTATATGTTCCCCTTGCGAACCTTTCCTTTCTTGGGTGTGCTAAGAATTGATCTCCAAAGTCAAACTGAAATTCTCTCTTTTGCTAATCAACCCTTTGTTTACATTCTGAATTTATGCTCAACAACTACTGCTTGATCTGATTATTAAGCTTCTTCATTTCTGCATCGAAGTCTTCTTCTCTAGCACTTCTGAATTCACTCTGCTCCAGATATCTCAATTATGATACTCATCTTGGCTTCATTCCATACACTATCTGAAATGATATTTTTCCTGTAGTTCTGTTTGGTGAGTCATTATATGAAAACTCTGCTTGTGGTAGAATTTGATCCCACTAGCTATGATGTCCAGTGACCAAACTTCTCAGAAAAACTCCTAAGCTCATATTTACCACCTCAATCTTTCCATCTGTCTGAGGGTGATATGTTGAACTAAAGGAAAATTATGTCCCCAACTTCTTCCATAATTTTCTCCATAAATGACCTACAAATTTAGTGTCTTTGTCCGAGACAATGCTCCTGGGCAATCCATGAAGTCTCACAACTTCCTTGAAAAAAATATTTGCAACATGTGTTGCATCACTGGTCTTATGCAACAGGATAAAGTGTGTCAGATTTGAGAATCTATCAACCAAAACAAATATGGAATCACTTCCCCTCTAGGTTGTTGGAAATCCTAACACAAAATCCATGTTTATTACACCCCAAGGCCTATCTGGAATAGGAAATGGATGATACAATCCAATGTTATATTTCTTTCCTTTTGCATACTAGAAAATCATACATTTGTTCACAAACGTCTTCACCTATGCTCTCATACCTGGCCAATAGTATGAATTGTTCAACTGTGAAAATGTCTTTTCATGGCCGAAATGTCCTGCTAGACCTCCACTGTGTTTTTCCTTCAACAAATTTTCTCTCATTGAGCAGCTCGGTATGCATAATTGGAAACCTTTAAACAACAATCTATCTTGAATCATATACTCTATCCACTAGATTTTGTCCCTGAGAACAGGATTTTCACATGCTTCATATGCTTCTTTAAAATCTGGATCATCACAATACATATCCTTAAGGTGTTCAAACCCCAATCTCTTCATTTGAAATTCTTGTAGAATCAGACATCTCATGCTCAATGCATCAAAACAATTGTTAGCATTACCAGAAATATGTTTAATGACAAAAGTGAAATTCTCCATAAATTCTATCCACTTGGTGATGCAACCCCCCTTCCCTCTCGGGGATTTTGCGACCTCCCAGTCTTGTATCTTGAATCTCCCCGAACCGAATTGGTTCTTCAGGCCTTCAACAGAAATTGAAGAATTAATTCACATAGTTCCACTTGCTGCAAGTTCGAACTACCTTCAACTCTGCTCTCTGGCACTTTACAACACCGATTTGTGAGTAATAGTCTCACACTAGACTCTTTCTCCTCTGTGATTGTAGGATATAACCTCGGACCAACCCCTTTGCTACTTCGGGATTCATCGATATTGCAACCTTCTCCTCTATTTCCTCCCAAAACACTTTTTTCCAAATTCGCAGATCTTTGCCACGTGTCTCCCTGGATATGACAGTCCAATTGTACTTTGGGTTTTGTGACTTCATGAAAATCACACCTACTCCACACTCTCTTTCTATGCAATTCTAACTCCCAAAATTCCTAATCTATTGCCATGTGTCTCCTCGAAGAAAACGTTTCATATTTACCTTGTGACTTCGCAAATTTGACAATCCCATTTCTCAATACTTCGAAACACTCTGAATTCTAAAATGCTGAAATATCTCACGGATAATTCTCCATGCAACGTTTCCTAGATCTGACAGTCTGGAACGATCCTAATCCCTCCTAGAAGGATTTGTCTCATTAACCTCGAGAATCCTTAAGAGACTCCTAGCTTTGAACATTTCTCGTTGTTCTTCCTCTTGAGCTTGTTCTTCCTTGAACTTCTTCTTCCTTTGAATTCCCTTTTCGACACTTAGTCAAATTTACACCTGGGCATGCCTTGCAACAGGTCCTCCTTCACAACTTGGCTTCTCTGTGGACAATCTTCGCTACTCCTCCTGAGCCCCTGATACAAAATAATATGTCATGCACTCTTGCAGAAAATATTCCTTCAAGCTATCTCCCCACATAATTCTGAGCCAAAATGGACTCTGTCACGCACACCTTGCAGACGCTATGCACTCTTTGCACACATAAGTTTCACGTTATCTCTTATAATCTTATGAGTCGAAATAGAATCAGTCAACACACTCCTTGTGAAAACTATGCACACTTGCACTTCCTTGTAGAAGATAAACAATTGAAACTTATCTAAATATTCACATATTGATACATTCAACCATATAAATGCATTCATAGACACAAGAACAAGAAATAACAGATAATTGCAAACAACAAAAAGTCTACCATTCATTGATTCAGATGGATGCAACAACACCACATGTTTGGGACAATTCTCCTTTGTTATATTCATTGAACTGTAATATACATGTGTTCATAAACCACTTCAACAACTTCTACAACAACTATCAACAACCCTACAACAACCACTACTGGGAAACAATACAAATCTTTATACAAGAGGGGCTCTTTGAGCATTTCCCTCCAACTACTCTAGAGATATCCTATCATAATAAAATCTTTCAAATACTAGAATTTATTACAATAAATGTTTGTGACAGACAGATAAGATTGAACACATAGAATCTATACTACACACGGCTTCATTTAAAAGAAAATACATTCTCCAATGATCCTGATGAGATCATCTGCCACAAAACATTAATGATATTCTTTAATTATAATCCCTTCAAAATATCTATGTGATACTCCTTCTTTAAAATTTAAAATTATTCAAAATGTGTGCTAGTGCGCCTAGTTGTCTTTGTCTCATGCTTTGTTGGCGATGCTCATGCATCACTTAGCATGTCTCTGGTCTAACTTATCTTGTCTGGTTATGAATTGTAAAGATTGATTATCACTATACAAGACAAATTCCTTTGGAAAAAGATAGTGCATCCACTTCTTCAAATCTTGAATTATGGCATAAAATGATTTAAAATATGTTGAGTACTTCCTCTTAGTCTGATTCATCTTCTCACTAAAATATGCAACAAGACTATTATCTTGGCTCAATACTACTCCAATTGCAATCCCACTTGCATCACATCTCACTTGAAATTTCTTCTTGAAATTTGGTAAGCCATAATTGTTTTTTTTTTTATCTTCTCCTTCAATATATTGAAGCTCCTCTTACCCTCTTTTGTCCATTTAAAATACTTTTTCCTTTTCTTCGCCGTGTCCATCATTTGTGCAAAAATTCCACTGATATTTCCAATGAAATTCCTATAGAAACTCACTAATCCATGGAATCTTCTCACCTCAAATATACTCCTTGGTGATGGCCATTCTTTTATTTCTTTCACCTTCTCTCGATCCATCCTCAATTCATTTGAAGAGATCAAAAAACCAAAATATACTAGTTATGTTTTCATGAAAGAGGACTTCTTCATATTAATCAACACCTTATCCTGGTGCATTCTCCTCATCACTAATGTTAGATGTCTCAAATTCTCCTCTTTAGTCTTTCTAAAGACCAATATATCATCCAGATATACATTCAAAAAATTACCAATGAAATCTTTCAATACTTCATTCACCGGTCTCATAAAAGTACTTGGGGCATTTGTTAAGCCAAATGACATAACAAGCCACTCATACAACCCTTCATTTGTCTTAAAGGATGTTTTCCACTCATCACCTTCTCTCATGCGTATATGGTGATATCCACTTTTCAAATCTACCTTTGAAAAAAAAAATATCCACTTAAGAAATCCATTAAGTCATCCATTCTTGGAAAATGAAATCGGTACTTTATGGTGAAATATTTTATGGCTCTTGAGTCTATAAGCATCCTCCATGCTCCATCCTTCTCTAGACTCAACACAATTGGTATTGTGCATGGGCTCAAGCTTTCTCTAACCAAACTCTTGTCTAATCAATCCTGGACGTTTTTCTTTACCTCCTCATTCTCTTGAGGTGTCAATCTGTTTGTTTCTTTGTTTGGCAGACTTGCTCCTGGTATCAAATCAATATGATGGGTGATACTTCTGATGGGTGGCAATGAGTTAGGAGAATCATCAATTACTATGTCAACAAATTTCTCCAATGCCTGAACTTCTTCAGGAAAAACATCCATATAAGTACTTGTAAGTACAACTATGGGTTTCCTTACCACAACAAATTGCATCTCATGTTCCTTCTTGATGTCACTCAGGAGTTCCTTCCCACTCACGAGAAGTATGCTTGTGTTGGCTTCTTCCTTTAATTTCTTCTCTTATATTGGCAACAACATGTGTGTTCTACCATTCTTTTCCAAAGTGTAAGAATTCCTTCTCCCATCATGAATGACATTCCTATCAAACTTCCATGGTCTTCACAAAAAAACATGACATATATCCATGGGAATTACATCATACAAAATCCCATCTGTATATCCACCTATTTTAAATTCAACAAGGCATTGTTTAGTTACCATTACCTAGTGTTCTTTTTACAACCATGAGACCTTATATGTATTTGGGTGTGTAGTTGTCTCCAACTCCAATTTCTCCACCATCTTCGTGGATACTAAGTTATCAGTGCTCCCACTTTCAATTATCACCTTGTATACTCTTTATTTAGTCTTGCAAGTTGTCTGGAAAAAATTGTCCCTCTGCACTGGCTTTTCAATTTTTGGCTCTAGTTTTAAGAGAACCTTCCTCAACATCAGGGATTTTCCATCCTTTGCACCTTCTGATTCAACATTCCCTTTTTTTGCTTCTGAAATGTGAGCTTCACTTCCTCCTTCTTTATTTCTCTCTGGACATTCCCAAGAGATGTATATTGTCTTTCCATAGGCATAACACCTTACCTCTCCTCCTACGCTTCTTCCTCTTCATCTAGAATAATTTCTTCCACAACTTTGTCTCCCTCTGTAACTTCCTCCTCTTCTTGAGTGACTGTGTGGTTTCTCAGTCTCATTATTGGTTTTATGTGCCTTGTCATAGAAAACTCCATTACCTTTGTTTGGACTTATGCGTCTTCTTTGTTGACTTTGTTTTCTAGCCAACTTCTCCTCTGCCTTCAGTACAATATGATAAACACTCTCCACTGTCGTCATTGTCATCATGTTGATTTCATCCTAGATTTCATATCTTGGTCCATTTATATATCTGGAAACTTTTTATTCATCTTTCTCTCTTTGTTCAGCCCTGATATTAAGCTTGTAGAAGTCATGTGTGTACTCTTTCACTGTCATTCCCTTATGTCTTAGGTTCTACAATTTCCTGAATAGATTTATCTGATAATCCTTGGGTATGAATTTAGCCATCAGTTTGACTACCATTTTATCCAAATTCTTTATCTTTTGCTTGATTTTTTTCCTCCTATCAACCTGAAGTTCATCCCACCACAGTGTTGCATGTCCTTTTAGCCTGGTGACAACATGTCTCACCTTCTTCTCCTCATCAACATATTCATAATCAAAGTACTTCTCCATGGACCTTATCCAGTCCAGTATCTCTTCAACATCAAAATTTCCTTCATACATTGGGATATATATCTTTTCTCTATCTCCCAACTTCACAACATCTTTTAGTAAGCATTCATCGGTCACCTCTTCCCCTGAAGCTTCTTCTTCGATCTCTATCTCTTCACTTTCAACATCACTGACATCTCCAACATCAAGTGCTCTCATCTACGTTGCCTCCATTGCCTCCAACCTGGAACGAATCTCTCTCATTTATCGTTCTACAGTGTGATTAGCTACAGGTGGCTCCATGCATCTCCTTGGTGGCATTGTGTTGAATGTTTCTCACACAGAGAGTACAACTTTTAGCTCTTTTTCTGCTACCCGAAAACAAAATTAGGCTTTGATACCACTTGATGCAGATCCCCCTTCTCGCCTAAGGGTTTCGCAACCTCCCAGTCAAGGATCTTAATCCCCTCAGTTGAATTATCTCTTTCGAGAATTGAATAGCCCCTTAAACAAATTACACATCCCCTTTTTGTCTTTAGGCATAGGTCTTATGGAGCCCGTGACCCCCCCTTCTTTAGCGCTTTTATAAACATGAAATTTGGGTGCTAGCCCCTCTTTGCATCTGACCTTGGGCTATGACCCAAGGCTTAACCTCCCGAGTGCTTCACAAATTCAGGACTCTAATCGGGGCCATATCTATGCTTCACGTCCCCCTTCATAACCAACACACAAGATCTACTTTGGGACTCCACGCTCCTGGAGTTCAGAATGTTCCAACCTCCACTTTTCCCTAGATTACATCGTACCCAGATTTATAGATCATGTGCCACGTGTCAATCAAAATAAACATCTCAATTGCACTTCAAAAATTTGGTGTTTGGGAGCTCTGGATGTTCCTTCAACCTTTTCTCCTGGAGTTCTAGATCAAGCGCCATGCATCGTTTTAAATCAATGGTCCTGGTTTACTTCAGGACTTTGGCGTTCGAGAGTTCCAAACATTCCAATAGTTCGTTCTCCCGAAGTACCTTCTTCCGGAGTTAAGGACCGTGGGATGAGTGTCCTTCTCAATCGATGGTGGGGATCCACTTTGGGAAACCCTATGCACTACATTGCTTTCTCCTCATGTCTAAATTATGTGATCTATTGATGCGTGTCTCCTAGAGATCGAGGGCTATAAATCACTTTGGCTATTCAGGATTTTGTAATTTCAACCTCTCCACACTCGCTTTCTCCTGGAGTTCTTTCATGTGAATTCAACGATTTGTTGACACGTGTCTCCCACAGATCGATGAATACAAATCACTTCGGCTAATCGAACTTTGGGAGTTTCAACCTCTCCACACTTGCTTTATCCTAGAGTTCTTTCACCCTAAGTCCACGATTTGTAGACACGTGTCTCCCACATATCGAGGACTACAAATCACATCGACTATTTGGGCTTTGGGAGTTTCAACCTCTCCACACTCACTTTCTCTCGAAGTGATTTCACCCAAATTCAACGATAAGTAGATGTGTGTCTCCCACAGATCGATGACTACAAATCACTTCAACTATTCGGGCTTCGGAGTTTTGGCCACTCCACCCTCTTTTTCTCCCAGACTGCTTTCACCCGGATTCAACGGATTTCCACCATGTGTCCTCCCTCAGATTGAGGGAACAGATGAACTCCGTTACTCTATGAATTTCCATAGAAACTCATGACTAACCGAATCGCAACTCTTTGAGATCTAACGGTCTAAAATGACCATGCTTCCTCCTGAACGGATCTTGGCTATTAACTCATAAAACATTTAGAGCTTATCCCCCTTTTAATATTCCTCCCCACTATCTCTCTTTACCTTAGTTTCTCGAACCCTTTGACTCCTTAGAGGGTTGCTTTGACACTTAGTTGAATTTTCGATCAATGCAATCCTTACAACAGATCTTCATGCTCTTTCATGAGAAAACTCAAGCTATCCCTCCTGATCTTTTTTAGTCAAAGACTTTTTCGACGCACTCCTTGCATATGATATGCACACTCTACATATGAAAGTTTCACGCTATCTTTTCTGAGATTTGAGTCAAAAAATTCTGTTAAACACACTCCTTGCATACAGTATGCACTCCTTGCATAACTTCAAGGAAGAGAAACAATCAAAACTTATTAATTCATTCACAATATAACTCATGCATAAATGAAAACTCATAATAATAGAGAATAGTTACACAATAACACTTCCATGCATTTGGATCAATATCCCTATGTTATATTCATTCAAATGTAAATGGATACAACCGATACAAGCAAATAACAACTAACTCAGAAAGTACTAATATGTAGTTATCAACTATTCAACAACATTATGTACATCAACATCATGTTCAACACCTCATTCAGGCACATAAGTATCTATTTATACAAGATGACTCTTAGGGTTTCCTCCAACTACCTATCATATCAAGTTAAAATAATTCAACTACCAAGCCTCTATTACAATGAATTTTCTGAGATATATAGATAGGGGAGGATTCTCCAGATCTGCATTGTGGTCAATTTCATTTAAGGAAAATTGATCTCCTCTGATCTCACACAATCATCCAGTTTATGTTCATTAAATCTTTCTTTAACTTGTAATTCAATCAAAAAATATTCCTCGGGATACACCAACAGTTCAAAATTTAAAACAAATCAAAAGGTGCACTATGGATTTTGTTTTCCATGTGTTCTTTGATGACAATGCTCCTGCATCACTAAGAGCACACAACAAATGAGCAAACTAAGTACCATATTGTGAAAACTAAATATGATAGCTTGTATGAATGATAGAGAGAAGGAATCAATACAAATAAAGAAGTTAATATGTTCATCAATTTTTTTTTATATATGGTAATTGGGAAATTAATGAGAGTAAAAGCAGGATCACTTAGGGCACATGTAAAAAATGAAAAATGATCTTTGGGTATAGTTAAAACATTCCACCTTTGTTGGAATTTCATAAATAAAAAGTTTACAATGTGAATAGTCTTTTTTTTCGGATTGATTTATGTATATTTTAAATTAACTTCGAGATAAAAGGCCATCTAGATCAATGATGACAATGAGAATTTTGTTGTAATGATAAATTATTTAAAAAAAATCCAACTTTTGACTCTTTGAGACTACAATTTTATAACTATTTAAATTATAAAAATTAAAAATAAAAACCACTTGATTTTATAGCTATTTAAGCGATTAAAAAATAATAATAATAAACCAATTAAATGTGAAGCATTATAGTTATCCTTTATCCTACCCACTCGACATAAAATACAATTGGAAGCTAAGAATTGAATGACCTATTTGACAAAGTGGAGAAGTAAGCACCGAGTGATTGTTGGCCATATAATTCATATAGATGTAGTTGGGAAAAATGTAAGTACATTGAATCCTTAGAAGACTTCAAAGTACATCACAACAATATATTACATCACCTTGATAGAGTTATTTCAAAGTCCATCGTATAAGTAAATCACATCTCCTCCATATAGTGATGAGAAAAGAAACAAGCAATGCAATTAGAATACATCTACCTTGTTATTCATGGCCATCCCATTTGACACCAACATGGATGGCTTTTCCATTTACATGTAAAGTGGACCTAGAACCAACTCCTTGAAATCCCACCTAAAACTAATACAATTAATTAATAAACAAAAATTCGAGTACAAACAAAATCTCAAATTGTGTAAGGATGTGATGATGGACATGACACATCAAGTTATTAGAAGAATACATAAATGGAGGAGAGAAAATTAGGGTTGATTAGAAGGACAAGATGGAAGCTACATTGAATATGTAGCTATCACAAGATTTATGGTTAAGAACATGTGTTTTTTCCTAATATGTTACAACTTCAAATACAAAGGGGGTAGGGTATGTATACCTTCATAGACCTTACCAGTCAAGTCAAATTGTTGGGTGGACAGGGTCCCTTGTCCCACAAGCAAAGCGGTTTCATACACCAATTTGGTGTCTCGCTTGGGTGTGACCTTAAAAATAGATTATTATTATATACATAATGAGTGGGCCTAATGGTTAAGAACATGTGTTTCCTCCTAAGAGGTCACAACTTAGAATCCAGAGGGGGGTAGGGTATGCAAACCTCAGTAGACTTGACCAATCAAATCGTTGGGTGGAGGGGCTCCCTTGTCCCAAAAACAAGAGGGTGTAACAACCCTAGTAGAATATATGCTTAGGGATTATTAAGCAAAATTAATTAGGTGATTAATTGTCTTAACATGGTTTTAACTAAACAAAGATTGGCATAATAATATTAATTAAATATTTATTAGTTAATTAATTGTTATAATTTTGATTAATTAATTAATTAAAATTAATTACCTATCACATTGAATGAACAGGGTAACAAATTTAATAGGGTTAATAAATTATATTGTTAAATTAAATATTACGTATACGGAGGGGATAAGGGGCATTAACTATGTGGATAAGGGAATGAATGCAGAGATAAGGAAATAAATGAGGAGAAAGGGCGGTGAAGGAGGATATAAGTGGAGGAGGTTTATGAAGGGAGGGTATTACCATTCTATGGGGGGGAATTTTTGGAGGGTTCTCTTGGATAGTGCAGGGGAGTTTGAGTTTTGTAGTCCGGAAGGGTTAGTACAGGGGGCACCGGTTTGTTGGGGGTTTTGGGCACGGGGGCCAGGATACCCATATGGTATCCTGGAGCTAGGTAGTTGTGCTAGTTGGCAGGGTGGAAACTCGATTTTGGGCAGAGTTGGTCCATGGCTTCAAGCTGGGCAAGGCAGCAGTAAGAAGGTCAACAAGGCAAGTGGAAAGTGGAGGGTTAGAATCAGACCAAGGTATTTTAAATTACGTATTTTTTTTATTTCTGTTATGAAATCATTATTTGTTATGATAAATTTCTATGCGTCTGTGCTGAATTTATAAGAAATTACTGAGTTACTGAAATCAAGTAGAAATTATTGTTTCAGTTTATGGAATTAATGGATGTTAAATTAATTCGGCTACTACACATGGTATCAGAGTTTCATCTTGAAGCATTGGGGCCTTAAGGGCCAAGTTCCCAGCTCCAACTCCAGCTCCGCCTAACCTGCAAACCAAACATAGAAATTTTAACAAAAAATATAAATATAAATGAAATACATATTGAAAACGTAAAAACAAATATCACAATAAAAACAAAACTTTAAGGACTATTTATAATATTTGTTATTATTTTTGAGATGCTATATATAAATATAAATGATAATCTGCATATGTGTGCCTCATGGCCTTACAGATTTGAGCATTTATCCACTAATTTAAATAT
>JASDQU010103274.1:101149-120811 GCA_032191745.1 Picea mariana | reverse complement strand
ATTGATTAATAGATGTTATATATATGAGCATATCGATAGATGTAGAGGTGAATGTCCGTGCATGCAATTTACTTATGAACTGTTTGTGTAACTATGTTATCTATTCATGATCACTATGTGTAACTGATTTGTAGATGTTTTATATACGAGCATATCCATAGACGTAGAGGACAATGTGAATGCAGACATAGAGGACAATGTGAATGCGAGGACAATCTGCAATGCAGTGCAATGTGTGAACAATGCGAATGCAAGTGAGTACATTGCATAAAGAGAGGATGGTTGTATGCCTGGGTTGGCTACTGTAATTTTCCTTTGAATAGAAGAAGACGGATAATCATTGCCCGTGACTTTTTTTCGATTTGGGTTTCACATAAATCATTGTGTCAAGTGTGTGTTTCTTGTTCTTGGTTTAATACATGTTTAATCTAGCTCATTTATGTTCCAGTTTTATGCTATGTTTTGTTTCCACTATCCAACAAATGTTATCACAGCAAAGGTGAACTGAATAGGTACCATAGGTAAGCAAAAAAAAATTGTATGCAGGTTTCCTGTGTGTACAAGAAAACGTGAGATTAAAGAGGTTTCCTGTGTGTACAAGAAAACGTGAGATTAAAGAGTATCAGGTCATCAACACTTCCTAAGCAGTATTAGAGACGCACCAACATTCTGATAAAATCGACATACGCACCACAGAGCACACGCAAATTTGCATGGTTTGAAAAACAATCGATGGTATAAAGGTGTGAAGGGGCTTTTATTTTATTAAACACTTCATATAAAGGGTGGATGAGGTCACGTTTTGTCTTATTAAACATATGAGACAAATGTTATGGAGGATCGTGGGTTAAATCATGGAGGTACCTTTTATAAAAGGTGAGTTTTTAAAAAGGGTGAAAGGGTGGTTTAATAAAAGTTTTTTTCAAAGTTTTTTTTTTTAAACTTTTAATCAAAGTTTATATTTTTGGGGTTTAACTTTAAATATAATAAAACTCCTTCATTATAAAAGGGTTCAATTTTATAAGCAATGTTTTTTTGAAGATTTTTGTTAATGGCGAAAGTGCAGAGCTCCATGTTTGAGGTGAATAAATTTAGCGGTAAGAATAGCTTTGCGCTATGGAAACTTAAGATGCAAGATCTTCTTGTGCAACAAGGATTGCAAAAGGTGTTGGCTGGAAAGTCAAAGAAACCGACAAGCATGACAAACGAGAAATGGGAGGATCTAGATGGGTGGATATATTTAGCGGTAAGAATAACTTTGCGCTATGGAAGCTTAAGATGCAGGATCTTCTTGTGCAACAAGGATTGCAAAAGGTGTTGGTTGGAAAGTCAAAGAAACCAGCAAGCATGACGGACAAGGAATGGGAGGATCTAGATGGGTGGATAAATTTAGCGGTAAGAATAGCTTTGCACTATGGAAGCTTAAGATGGAGGATCTTCTTGTGCAACAAGGATTGCAAAAGGTGTTGGCTGGAAAGTCAAAAAAACCAGCGAGCATGACAGACGAGGAATGGGAGGATATAGATGTAAGAGCCCTCAGTACTATTCATCTGTGTCTGGCAAATGAGGTATTGTTTAACATCATTGAAGAGGAGACAACAATAGGCTTGTGGACCAAAATAGAGAGTCTTTATATGAAAAAGAACTTGTCAAATAAAATCTTCCTGAAGAGGCAGTTGTACAACTTGTGGATGAAAGAAGGTACGAAAATTATTGATCACTTGAATGTCGTCAATACTCTGATTTTTCAATCAACTAATATTGAAGTAAAGTTTGAATATGAGGACAAGGCGGTTACACTACTATGTTTGTTTTCTGAGTCTTGGGATCATCTGGTCATGACTTTGTGGTTTAACACAACGAATGCCATTGATTATGAAATTGTTGTGGGATTTTTGTTGTTTGAGGAGATGAGGAAAACATCCAGTAAAGAAACCTCAACAATAGAAGCAATGGTGGTCAGAGGTCGATCTACAAAAGGAGGGAAAGATCAGAAAGGTACAACCAGGTCTAAGTCAAAAAATAGTAAGGGTAAGGCAAAATGTTGGTTTTGTGGAAAATTTGGGCATCTCAAGAAGGATTGTTGGAAAAGACAACAAGCATCCAAAGAGGACTCCACAATAGAAGCAAATTCAACTACATATATGGTTGATGAATTTTTTTCTGTCTGTTGTCTCTCGACTTGTGTTCGCATAGAAGGTGCAGGGTGGTGATTGTTGAGTCACTGTGAAATAAAAAAAAAAAATGGTTTTGCTTTTTAGTTGTAGAAATTATTGATTGTATCTAAATGGGCATATGTCTGTAAGACCTAGATATGCATGCGTACCCCTGGCTTATCATGTCACCTATGAAAAGTATAAACACAGATTTAGGTAGATTGAAGTTGTGGCGGGGGCATGTATGTTGGGTTAACCTTGACTCAGTGAAATAGTTAATGAGTTAAATATGTTTTTAGGTCAAAACAAGTGTTTTTCTGGGTTCATGTGTTTTGGGTATCTTGTGGTATTGTGTTCATGGATTGCATGTAATTAAGTCTATAAAAGGCTTGGTGAACTCCATTGTAAATGGGCCTGGAGGTAAGCGGTAAAGGCTTACTTGGCCAGTTTGGCTGGATTTGGTCAAAGTCATTCGAATGCAAAGTTTGAGGTGGAGCAGTGTGCCCAATTTCGAAAGGTGGGTATGTAGAAAGACTGATGCATTGGCAGGTCAATCAAGTGCTTGAGAATATACGATGAAGGTAAGTTCATATCCATGGAACTTGGAAAGTATTGCAAGAAAGTTGGGATCGAATAGGCATGTTTAGTAATGCCCAGTTACAACAATAGTTGTGGACATAAGTGGTTGTGAAATATGGCAACTCGGTCACCATCGGTTGGAAAAGGCAGGAAGATTCAGGAAGAGGTAGGAACAGGTCATCTAGTAATTACTCAAATGTGAAATTATTCGGCTATTATGCTTATAGTTTTTTTTCAGCTTTCTAAGTAGGACCCATATCAAACAGGTAGATCTTTGATATGGTGATGATGTTAAGGGGTGCAGACTGTGGGATCCTACTACCCACATAATCATCATGGACAAAGATGCAATGTTTGATGAATCTCCTTTTATAAGGGGATGTATATGGAACAACTAGAATGGTTAGTTCAGAATCGAAACAGGAGATTTGTTTGCAAAAATAAAAAAATCATTGTATGGTCTGAATCATGCTAGGAAAATGGTACAAGATGTTTGATTCCTTCATGGTGAGCCAATTTTTCAAGAAGTGAGTATAACCATTTTGTTTATCGTATATTCATTATCTTGGTGTTATATGTTATTCTTATTGCAAGAAAAATCATGGTTGAGATAAACAGGTTGGCTTAGCTGGTTAGGACGTTTGTTATGAAGGATCTGGGAGCAGAAAAATAAATTTTGGGCATGGAAATACATAAAGATAGGAAATATGGTAAGCTTGGTTATCACAACAAAAGTATGTGGTGAAGATACTCAAGAAATTTAGTATGAATAATGTGAAACTGGTAAAATCCTTTTGGCTTTCGATTATAAATTATCTTTAGGTTTATGTCGCAATTGATGAAGAAGAAAAGAGTTATATGTCTCGAGTATTATATGATAGTAGGAAGTTTGATGATTGCGATGGAGAAATGGTCATCATTTCACATGTAGTTGGTGTTGTCATTAGACACATGGAAAAACTAGGCCAGGGACATGGAAATGGGTGCTTCAAACACATAAGCACAAGTATCACCAAAAATGGTTGCAATGATTTGGTCTCTGGTTATGATTCATGATATTTGGACAAGTACATTGGTCTATTAGATAGGTTACTGATGGATACAGAATGGTCCATGCTGGAGTGAATCATGAAGGCATGTTCACAAAATGGTTTTGTCAGAGAACTTGCAGAGTTGTGATGGTATTTGGATTCTCTTGCAGAGAAGGTGATGGATGAATTAATGAACAGAATAATATATTAGGTAAATTTTTTTCAAGGTGGAGATTGTTGGAAACATTCCAACAAATTTTCCCATGTGGTCACATGCAGATGTAGATGCACGTGCGCATGCACATGCACGTGCATGCAATATACTTATGAACTATTTATGTAACTATGATATATATTCATGATTAGTCTGTGTAATTGAGTGATAGATGTTATTTATATGACCATACCCATAGAGGTAGAGGACAATGTGAATGGGAGGAAAATGTGCAATGCAGTTCAATGTGTGAACAATGCGAGTGCAAGCGACTACATTGCATAAGGAGAGGATAGTTGTATGTCTGGGTTGGATATTGTAATTCTCCCTTGAATAGAAGAAGACTGATAATCATTTCCTGTGGTTTTTTGCCGATTTGGGTTTCCACATAAATCATTGTGCCAAGTGTGTGTGTGTTGTTCTTGGTTTAATGCATGTTTAATCTAGCTCGTTTATGCTCTAGTTTTATGCTATTTTTTTCTTCCATTGCCCAAGAGTATCGCTCCAGACTGCTCCAAAAACACATTTATCAAGCCACTAATGAACCTTCATGTTTTGTATAGCTGAGAGTGACTAGGACTTGTCCGTCTGCACAAACCCATATGGTTGAGAACTGCATTTGGATCCTAACAAATCTTCTTGCCAACAATCAATGAATCCAGTATGGTGTCACACTAGCTAAAATATCCACTTGAAAATTAGATTAGCTATCCATTAGAAGATAAGGTTCAAATTTTAATAAATGCAGTAAAAGAAAATTGAGAGCATACACAAATACTGTGCAAAATAAAAGGAACTCAATAAAGTGAAGAGCATTTAACAATAAATTGATCCCTTAAAAAAACAAATTGTTGCTACTTCTACTCGAGCAATCAAATCAAATAATGAATAATTTTTTTCATCTCATTGTATTATTTAATAAGATTTGTGTATCTAAAAACAAAATAGAGTTTTCTAGTGGTGAATTTTTTAATACAACTAAAATAAAAGTACTAAAACAAATTTGAAATTAACTAAATATCGAATTGAAGGAGAAATCCACTTTGTTATTGAAGATCAATGCATGACTTCAATTTCCATTAGATACACAATGCATTAAGTATGTGGTAACTCTTAACAAGTGTATCAACTTTTTACAGTTCTCTTTACAAAATTCCTTAATGAACACATATGGAAGTAGATCCAGTATGTGGTAACTCTTAACAAGTGTATCAACTTTTTAAAGTTTTCTTTACACAATTCCTTAATGAACACATATGGAAGTAGATCATTGGATCTTTAAAATTTAATTTGATAATATATATCATTTTATACAGTTTTTAGAATATACTAAAATTTATGTAAATAGATACATAGTGGTTCTTGGAATACAATAAAATTAATGTTAATAGATGCATAGTGGTTATAGCATTTAATAATTTTGGTTGTGATATATAGTTAGAGCTTATTGTTGAAGTTATGATTATTTTAAATTAACCATCTCAAAGTAGTCATAGAAAGAAACTCCATTGAAAAGAGAGTTATTCTTTGAAATCCTAGCTGCAAAGAGAAAAAGATGATGACCAATACACTAACAAAATGAAGTACATAGTGGGAAAAGTATTGGAGACTTGGGTTGTACATTAGTTTAAAATATGATCCTTCCATATGGTTTTCATTAACTTGAACACGATACGTGTAATTTAGAATTAAGAATAAGAACAAGTGTTTTTAGATAAGTCTTCTCATGTTGGGCAGAAGGATAAAGAGAGCACCAAGGTTTTGTTTTAAATTTTAAATTTTCTATTCGAGATTCATGGACGTATTCAATATGAAATATTATGATTTATATAAACTCTAATAATATTATTATTTCTATAAACTTTAGTAGTAAGAATAATTCAATCAATGCTAATTTGGCTAAAATATTTCATGTTAGGACAACACATATTGTTCAATTTTTTAAGGCTTTGAATATTATCATCGATAAGTATGTGTTACATTCATATTTTCATACTATAGGTATGGATGATGTGTATATTATTTTGAGAGGGTATAGTTAGTATTTAAGCGCAAAAGAAGCTTTGGAGTCTTTGGTAAAAGAATAAGAAAATTTCACTGAAGGACATTTTTCTTACTAAACAAGAAGGGTCCATGAGGAAACTTAAGAAGTCCATATAGAGAAACTAGTCGTAGTACCTATAAAAGTTTGAGGTTGAATTGGGAGAAAAAACTACATAATAATATGAAGCAATCCCCCATGAACGACAATAAAAACAAGAAAAATCCAAGGAGTAATATGTTCAAGAGTTCAAGAAAAAATAATTATAGTGATGGTTGTTGTATATCTATCACTTCCGATAGCACACGAATAAATAAGAGCCACTAGAGCATGGGAATTTGATTCAACAAGCTTATTATGGACAAACATGCAATGAGAAAGGTCGTCAGTATCGAGCACTAAAAGTCATGAATGTTAATGTCAAAGTAGCACAATGACAACACTGCACCATGTGAACAACTAGAATCAAAATCAACGTGGCAAGGAAGAAGTTCGACCACATGTTCACATATAACTAAGATGGATGGATGGATATGCTTGGTACTAGTTGGAAATATTGTTGGCATATCATATTGTATGGCTTCCTCCAATTTTTTGAGAATAGAACATGTGAAGGGAGATGTAATGTAATGTACCTAGAGAGGTACCAAAGGGAATATAGAATGTAATATGGGCATAATCATGGTATAGTCTTATTATGTGGTTAGAAAAAATAATATAATAATAATGGCTAATTGTCATAGATGCCCAAAAATACTCATGAGAAAATATACACATACTTATCATTTTATTGAACACACGTTGGATGTTATCATATTGTAGCAAGAATTTGTTCTGGAGTGAATCCTTCCATAAGGTGTATTAGATGGTGTTACCCTACCTTAAGGGTTAATTCCTATATTATTTTGTAATTTATGGTGTGAATGTTTTGATATTTATAAAGTTCATGGTTTGTTTCTTAAACTAAGGGATTATATTTTATCTTTTATATGTCAAGGTTCACTACACAAAACCTGGGAGGGCTACATAACTCTACAAATATGAGTAAATGTGGACTGTTTTCTTGAAAAGAGGAGTAAATATATCAATCATGACATTACAAGGATGAAAAGGTTGATGTGACCTAGGGTGCTCCATCACAAAGTCAATAATCTAGTGACAAGGCATCAAAATATCCATCAAAATATCCAGTAAGAAGTTAATCCGTCAATAAATAATATGCAATATGAGAAGAGCCACCATATATGAATATCAACCTCGGGATGACTGTCTTATAATCAAAAAATTACAACACGATAATCCAAACTAAGGTCCACCAAATACTCCATCTCTATCATCCTACAAATTTGTGATAGTATTTTTTTATTATTATTAGAATGAAAATAACAATTATAGGCAATATACAAAATTATTGGTAACAACTAAATCTACACTAAAAAATATCTCATAAGAAATCAAAAGATCTATTATACATATCTTCATTATTTTTACAAAAAATAAAATAAAAACATGTAAAGGGATTTACTTCACAGAACCAAACATAAAAACTATCCAAATCTCTTTTATTTACTACAAAAAATCTCAAAATTATCTTTACAAATAAAGGCACGGAATAACAATACCAATGGGAACAAGAAAATAAGTCTACTTCTCTAAAATGTGGAGTTTATTCATCCTATGCTTTTGACCATATCAGAAAAAATCATAGAGTCAATGAAACCATTAAACTATCTCATCAATGCCATCAATTTTTCCATTTTATTTGAACACAAAACCAAAACAATAACCCATCAAAACACCGACACATAAAGAATCAAACTAACCAGTGTTGAAATATCCATGAATATTAGGATAAAAATTGACATAATGTTATGAAAATGGAAAAAAAAACCTAAATCATTTTTAAGGATGGTATGTACAATTACAATATTTATTTTTTGATGGTTTAATAAAACTATTAATCATTAATACTAAAACAAGCATACAACAACCCAAGATCATACCTTAAAACATCATCCTCATTATTCGGATGGAAAAATGGTTAAGGTGGCTACAATAAAATATGCTAACACTACATTCATTACCCTCTTACCCTCTAAAAACATCTAGATAAAGCATAAGACAACACATAAATTATGGGTAAAAGGGTTATCACAAAAAGATAGGGCTTCAATGATAATAAAACCAATAAAAGAATATCAACAACGCTAAAATTGTTACTTAATCAATGGCGGATCACAAAAATGACATAAAGCCAAAAAACAAAATGGCATAAATCAAAGGCCATGAAAGCAATTGGAACTTTGAATGGGAAAATTGATAAAACCAAGGGTTATTTAGACAATGTAAGGGGTATATTTATTTAAAAAACATAAATATCTGTAAAGGAGTTAGTTCCTGTCTCATTGAATAAAATGTGAAGTAACGTTTATTGTGAAGCTAAGAAGAAATAAAGTTTCCAACGTAAACAAAGTTTATTAGGAATTGAATTTGAAAATTACTAGCTTCAATGATTTGCATTTATTTTCTTATCTAACTATGTTGTAATAAATGAATACTTCATAATCATGGAGATGAAAATAAATATATGTGGCATTAGTAAAAGAAAACCAATGCCACAATTTCATAGAAACTTTCAAAAACCTCTCTTTTCTCACAATTAACTAGACTTGAGATTGACAACATCAAGCTACTTCAAGCCATGCCGGGATTTAATGAAGTGAGGCTATCCTAAATTATTTGATAAGAATTTAATCTTTATAAACATCTTAAAGTTTTAAGAATGGTTAAGATAACGGCCTTATTCAGAATAACAAAAAAAAATACTTTTTGATATATATGATATATGTAAATATAAAGGTGATAGTATTTATGTGAACTATATACTATTAAATACCTATGTAATGCCGGGTAATAATGAATTTAGTCAGAAAGTTAAAAATCCTACAAAGCTATTGGAGGGATGGTATATTTACGCATCATTGATGTCCCTGGTTCGCCATGTTGGGATTTAATGAAATGAGGCTATGTTAAATTATTTGATCAAGAATTTAATGTTTATAAACATCTTAAAGTTTTATAAATGCTAAATATAATGTTTATAACAAAAAAATTTTTTTGATAAATATAAATAATAATAATAATAATCTATTTTTAAGGTCATGGTCAATTCAACGTATCAAATTGGTGTATGAGACCCCCTTGTTTGTGGGACAAGGGACCCTACTCCACCCAACGATTTGACTGGTAAAGTCTACGAAGGTATACATACCCTACCCTCCTCTGGATTTGAACCTGTGACCTCTTAAGAGGAAACACATGTTCTTAACCATTAGGCCCACTCAGGGTATATATATATATATATATATATATAAAGGTGATAGTGTTTATGTGAACTATATATACTATTAAATATCTATGTAATGCCTCATAATAATGAATTTAGTTAGAAAGTTAAAAAGCCTACAATGATATTGGAGGGATGGTATATTTAAGCATCATTGATGTTAGTGGTTATTATAAGAGGAGTTATTATAAGTATATTGAGGAAGATAATTAAAGTAACATTTATTAGAATAATTGATTCTATATGTTGAAAATTTGGTGGAAGTATATGGCACTTTTTTTTTCTTTGATGCTTTTAATTGTTATATTTAACAAATACTATATTAAATAATAATCCTATTATACAACCATGATGGACATGTATATATAGATATATATTATTATAAACATTATACAACTACATATTTACTAGTCATTGTTGATGGTTGAACTTCTTTATTTATAGGTTATCTCTTTCCCTATATGGCATATAAAATACAATATTTAATTGTTGATATTTGAAATTGAGTATTGAAGAAAGCATATGTCATATTAAAGATGCAAGTTACAATTACAAATAATTAATTTGATTAGTTAAGTATGGAACTTAAGTAGGACTATGACTTTCACTTCTTAAAGCTTTAGGATCATAGGTTTATATGATAATATTTATAGATTATCTCTTTCCCTATATCACACATAAAATACAATGTTTAATTGTTGATATTTGAAATTGAGTTTTGAAAAAAGAATATGTTATATTAAAGATGCAAGTTACGATTACAAATAATTAATTTGATTAGTTAAGTATGGAACTTAAGTAGGATTATGAATTTCACTTCTTAAAACTTTAGGATCATAGATTTATATGATAATATTTTTATATGAAATAATGAAATGAATTTTCACTAAAATTCTTCATAAAGAAATAGGATTATGAGTTTGGTATACTAATCTTCACTTAACTAAGTATGAGAAAAATATAATTAAATAATATAAGGAATTTTTAATTTGTGATTAGATATATTTAAGCTTTTTCATCAAAAATAATACTATAAAAATCCTTATTTATACTTTATAAATGATGAAAAGAAAAAATATATAATTATGAATAATCTTGCTTTTTATAAATAATAAAAAAAACCTATAAAATTATGAATAATCTTATTAATAGACATGTTAAACATGAAATCTCATTGCTTAATTTAAATATAATGTTTCATATTTGTAAATAGACCAACCTAACCTAAAACACATTGAAAATTCCACAGATACAATACATAGTTATAAGAAAATAAAAGTGCAAAGGATGAAAGGGAGCAATCAAGCAATAATTGACAATCATTTAACGTTGTTTTTTATAAAGGTTGTGGTGCTTGTATTCAATGGAAAACAACAATTGTGATTTTACGTGCCTCTCGAAGATGCAATAATTTGTTGTTGTTGCCAATTTTGAAAGAGTAACATGAACTACAAAGCATGAGCTTTTGTGCTACTGCAACAATTATTTATTCAAATTTTGTTGACGCAATCTTATAAAGTAGCAACAATTATTTATTCAAATTTTGTTGACGCAATCTTATAAAGTAGAAAGTGGAAATTAATTATTTGTTTCTTTCAATATTATGAAAACTCCCAAATGCACAATGGAATTTCCCATCCAATAGCCAGAATGCACAATCTATTTATATTCATGATCTCTTTGTGATCTGCATCTTGAACTCCTCTATACAATCCATTGACACTTACCTAGGGGTTTATCACTAAGGAGCTCATGGATAAGACTATGCAAGGCGTTTTGGAATATATTCGAAAACCATCATAAGTCATGCAAAGTTCTCAAGTCATGCAAAGCATGGTGAAACATGTTCTTAATGGAAATCCAAAAATCTCTGAAGTCGTCAAGGCACGCTTGGAAGAATATTATATTGGGTTGGCGACAAAATTGGAAGATTTTGAAAAGAAAGTGTCATCTCAACAAGAAGAGAGAAACCCGTGTTGAACCCATACATATTTGGAGATAGTAATCGAGATTTCATCTGATTGGTACACGAAAGTGAAAACAAATTTGTCGCAACTATTGAATCCATATGTGTCTGTGTTGCAAAATTATGAAAGAAAAGGTTGGAAGATCTGGCCAAAGAAGGTGATAGCCACATAGAGAGTTCCATGGCTCGATTTTGCACAAGTGAGTTCTTCTATTGTGAACATATGAGAGAATTGGTTCATTAGGTCAGGCGTTGTGCAAAAATGGACGAGCGATTTATCATGATAGGTAACCACTTATTATTATTAAATATCTACAATGATTATGGACATGTAAATGAAAGTTTTTGGGTATTAATAAGACTAAGTTTTTTAACTATAACACCCTTGAAATTTGTCATCACTGTGGATGTGAGAGTTGTGAGTGTGAACCTATCGTGTCTCTTTCTATCTTCTGCAAAGGAAATGGAAGGCCTGATCTAAAGTGTAAGATTTACATAATTTTTTTCCTTTTGAAATTTTTTTAGTAAACACATGTGGGAAGTGGGTTCCTTGCCTTTTAAATTTAAATCAATAGCCTCCCCTTCAAGTACAAGAATAAGTCTAATGGCCTTAGTTACATTGTGAGTGAACTTATCACTTATCTATTCCATTGGGAGATCCAAAGAACACCTTAAATGTATATTTGGTATTTCACTTTATTCATATTTCTAAGTGATGTAGAGAACACTACTAGATGTAGAGAAAACTTTAGATGCAAAAAAAATCTAAATTGTATATAATATTAAACTTTTAATAAAATATATAGATACTCTATTTATAGCTGGAGCTAAGCATACATATGTAATTTTGATGTATATGCAAGTAAACAAAGGGTTGGTTTTGCCATATCTAAGAGCTTGGTAATATATTTGTAAAAGGCTTGAAAGTCATTTTTTTGTCGTACCATGGTTGTTTCTTAGGCTGCTTCTCTTTCATTGTTATTAATTAGATACTGAAATAATCTGTAATGATGATTCTATACCATAGGGTTTGTCTTCAATCTGTATTTTCATAATGGATCCACATCTTATGCACCCAAGCTAAATTGTGACATGTGTTCTTCCATTTGATCCAACTCCCTAAGTTGTGCCCTTCTCGACCAATAGTTGATTTGAACTAACATCAATGACTACAAGGGTTCAAAACACATTGAGTGGCTCAACCAACACCATGGGATGTAAACCCTTCGTGGTATGTTAATAATTTTTTCATATATTCCTCTTTATCATCGTAATTCATGAGAAATTTGTGATCTCAATGTTCTTTTATGCATATGATTATAGGCTAAATTTAACACGTTATTAATGTCATTAAGCACTAGAGTTATACCTACAAGGTGGCCTCTGTGTTCATGTGCAACTAAGTGCCGCGCCTCTGTGTTATTAGTAAAAATGGACATGGTGGATGAAGTTGCCTAGAGCTTGCAAAGTCTTCTTCATGATTAATGGAGCTTGTACAATTTTCTTCATGATCATCGTTTTCACCTTTATGTATTATCAACAAATGTCTACTATCAAAGAATGTCCATGCAACCTTCCTAGTGGAATGCCTTCCCTACAGTTACAGGCATCGAGTGCAACTAGGTGAGGCCATTGAATGCAACCTCGATTACAACAAGTGTGAGAGTGAGTCATTCATAAAAAAAAAAATTGTTAAATATTTTTTTAATCCTCACAATTTCGTGGCCATATTATGTCATATGAATAACAACCAATCAAAAAAATGATGTCTAATATCTAATAAACACGAGAAATAAATTTATTTTAAAAATTAAATCATGATAATAAGAAATTTGCTAAGAAATACGAATTATAGTGCATAATATGAGATGATTACTACATATGCACGAAATAATGTAAAAAAACGTAGGGACTATTAAGGTAATGTGATCAATTATCATCCAAAATGGAAAAACACCCAAAACGAAGATGTATTTAGACAAAGCATAGATATCGCATTGACGAATGAAGTCAATCAACCATCCGGTGTGAATCTTAGTAAGGCACTGTTAAGCTCAAAGCCATGGTTTTGAGGATTCTTAACTATGCTTATAATAGAATTTCTTGAACCTTGCTTTTGTAGGCGAGGCTATTGTGAGGGGTGTTTCAGAATTGTCGTTTGTTGGGGTTTATTATTTTTTCGAGTAACACACCATGAGTTTACACTTTATTGGAATGCTTGAGATGAGTTGTTGAATAGTATTCAATCACTAATAGTTTGTAAGATAGTATTAATTGCAACAACAAACAATAATCTCTTAATCATATCCTAATCTTAGTGTTGGAATCAACAAATAATAATCTTCTAATAATATCTTAACCTTAGTGTAGGAATCGGAAATAGAAGAAGATTCAAGTTCCTCAGTTTCGGTAAAATAAGAAAATAAGCAAGTCCTCCTTACACAAGGAGTCCTTAACATAAATGGTGGTTTTCATAATCTACCCATTGCATAATCATTTAAACAGGAAGACTAAACCATGTAGCAAGCCATTAAGTCACCACACATCGCTCAACCCATGGAGTTATGAGAAGAGTTTTAAGCCTCTCCTTCACATGCCTAGGCTCCCAAATATGCATGATTATGAACTTATAAAAGTTTTTTTCCTTTTTCAGGATCAGATTATGGCTTGTTGATATGCAAGACAATTATAGGCGCTGTCATTATCCAGTTAGCACAAAATTCTAATGAGGTGTGCTTGCTCTTTTGATGGTTTATTTGTCTAGTTTCATGTTACTTTTTTTTTCTAGGTAGTTTGTTTCTTTAGTTTCATGTTATTGAGCACCAATGAACCTCCTTCTCTATATTCTTCTAAAACAGACAAGTTTTTACTGGGATATAATCTATCTATGGAAGTCTTGTTGGTGTTTTTGTATCATATTTTGGGAGGATCTTGGCTCATTTGACTGAATTTTAGATCAATTTTGGTAGTTTTTTTGTTCTGTCACAACAACATTGGCTTCTTAATGAAAGGAAACAATCATCTTTGGTTTTTTGGAGCTATAAGGTGTTGAGTTTGGAGTACACTTAAGGTTTCTAAGATTTTGTTTGTTTCTTTGCTCCTTATTCTTAAATATGTTTTTTCTTTCAGCTCCGTATAAATTTGACCAAGTCTCTTTTGTTAGTTGTATTAGAGCCCTACATGATTCCTCATCTAAAACAGAAGAGTTTGCAAATATAAATTATTCTCTCGACAACACAATGAACAAAGAACATATAGTTGATTTGGAGTCTTCACTACCATAGACTCATCATGGATTACCAAGAATTGAAGAAGATTAGGTGTATGTTAAGAAATGGGGGAGATTCCATTTATGTTAATAGAACATTAATCTTTACTACTACAACTCAAATATACCAAAATGATTAGTAAGTAGTCAATCAGGTAGCAACAATCATGGGTACACTTGTCCAACTTAAACATCAAATAACTCTCTTAGAAGTCAAGTGTAATAAGTTTCAAACCATGGTTATCAATATGTCGTTATCCTAACCACAATCTGAGTAAAGGAGACTACTTTGGGATCTCAAATCAAATGCAGTCTATAAACTATAACTATAGAAGAAAAAAATAAAAAATGCATCAACTCATTTGAAACATGGAAATTTCAAAAATGTTTTACAAAGTTCTTAGTGTTATAAGTTTAATATGTTTTAAGTATAGTGTAAAAGAAGTATAATATGTTTTAAGTTTAATATGTTTTAACTATAGTGTAAAAAAAGTGATGAGCAAAATTGCCAATGAATATAATTAGGCATGTAACTAGAAGGTCAGATTCGTCGCCAAATGCAATTTGGTATTCCCACAATTTGTCGCTTAGTCCTTTCAAATTTCAAGAATAACATTGAAATCAATCAACTTTCTCACTTGACTGACTTTCGTCGCTTTTATTAAAGTGTTCCGTCGTTCAACGTCTCTATTCGTAACTATGTCCAGCTACAGCCAATTAAAAATTGCACATCGTTAGGAGTTTATGACCACATCCCGAATCTCTACATTACTTTATTGAACCATCGTTGTGACCACATCCTGAGGATATGGTTATGATGGATGGATAGGGTTGGACATATTGGACATTCTCCACCGTCACATTATGTTATCAGTAACAACAACAATGTTATCAGGCGAATCGAAATGACGTCTCTTCGTGCTTTCGTCAAGACTAGGGTAATTTATGCGTCGCAGTCATCGGCCGTGAATAGTAAGAATAATTTTAACTCTGAAAATGGGCTTTCTTTCAATCTCGATTTATTCAGATTCTCGATTAGAACCAGATATAAAATGGGCGCGATTGTAATTATCTGGGGTCGTCTCATCCTTCATTGACATTAATTGCATGCTCTGCATTCATAACCAGCCACCCTGCCAGCCTGTCATTCTTGGCTGAGTAAGACATCCTGATACAAGACATCCCATCTATAACGTATTCTTCGCTGAGTAAGACATCCTGATACAAGACATCCCATCTATAACGTATTCTTCGCTGAGTAAGGCATCCCATCTCCAACTGCTGGCAGGGTGGCTGGTTATGAATGCACAACATTAAATTAATGTCAATGAGCGATGACACGACCCCAGATAAATAGTTGATCGCCTCTTATATATCTGGTTCGAATCGAGAATCTGAATAAGAAAGGCCATTTTCAGCGTTGAAATAACTAGCATACTCGTAAAGCAGTGATAGATATGTTAAAAACAAAAATGTTATAGTAATTTTATTGTAAAATATAAAAGAAGAATACACATGCTTTGAGAGAATAGCTAATGAATAATAAAAGTGCAACATGGAAGACCAGCCGAAACACTATAAATTCACTAGATGACTACTCAATGTGGAAATTCCAATGAATAGTGATTTAACATGCAAAGTTATAGTTTCTTTTCATCATAAGAAAAGTGTACTAAAAAAGAAAAAAACAATGAAAACAATTATTTACAAAATGAAAATTAACTATGTTAAGGGTACACAATGAAGATAACAATAGTCACTTAATATAAGAGAAATGTACCACAAAGTATAAGATCAATGAAATCAATTACTTGCAAAATAGACATATTCTAAGTAACTATTGTCAAATGAGTCTTTCCCATAGTTATAAAAAGCTTAACAATATAAAATATATGGACAAGAATACAAAGAAAGAGTAAAAGACAATATATCATTATAGAGAGTAAAGATTTTAATTGAAAAATATTTTATGAATGTTTGAGAAACATTTACAAAAATAGGAACATCAATAAAATGCACACTCACTCTCATCCATGTGTCAATACATGTTTTGATTTTGAAATTGAAATTTTCTAGTTGAAGGCTAAGTGATCCAAACTCCCCTTCTCTCCTAAGGGTTCCGCGACCTCCCAGTCAAGGATCTTAATCTCCTGAGCTGAATTATCTCTTCTAGGCCTTTAGTATCCCCTGGAACCAATTACAGAAGCCCCTTTTTGTCTTTAGGCACACGTCTTATGGAACCCGCACCCCCCCCTTCTTTCGCGTTTTTCAAAAATTTAAATTCCGGCAATAGCTCCTTCCGCTAGCCCCTCTTTGCATGTGACCTTGGGCTATGACTCGGGGCTTAACCTCCTCGATGCTTTGCAAGTTTGGGACTCTAACCAGGAAGAGATATACTGTCCACATCCCCCTTCGCAGCCAATGATCAAGATCTACTTCGGGACTGCGCACTCTGGGAGTTCTGAATGTTCCAACCTCAACTTTTCCCTAGAGTTCTATATCAAATGCCATGCGTCTATCCAAATCAATGACTCAGGTCCACTTTGGGGCTTCGACGTTTGGGAGCTTTAGACGTTCCTGGAGCCTTCCTCCATGAATTCTAGATCAGACGCCACACATCCANGGGACTTCGATGTTCAAGAGATCTAAACATTCCACCAGTCCATTCTACCGAAGTACCTTCTTCAGAGTTAAGGATCGTGCGCCATTCTTCCTTCTTGTTCGACGGTGGGGATCCACTTCAGGCGATCCTCTGCTCCATGTTTCTTTCTCCTCACTTCCAAAGTACGTGATCTTCTAACGCATGTCTCCTGCAGATTGACGACTATAAATCACTTAAGCTATTCAAGCTTTGGGAGTTTCAACCTGTCCACACTCTCTTTCTCTCGGAGTGATTTCACCCAAAGTCAACGATATGTCGATGAGTGTCTCTGATAGATCGATGACTACAAATCACTTTAGCTATTCGGGTTTCGAGAGTTTCAGCCTCTCCACACTCACTTTCTCTCAGATTGCTTTCGCCCGAAGTCAACAATTTGTCAACGCGTGTCTCCCACAGACTGACAATTAGAAATCAAATCGGTTATTCAGGCTTCGAGAGTTTCAACCTCTCCACACTCACTTTCTCCCAGAGTTCTTTCAGCCAAAGTCAATGATTTGTCGACGTGTATCTCCCATAGATCGACGACTACAAATCACTTTGGCTATTTGGACTTCGAGATTTTTGGCCACTCCACTCTCATTTTCTCCTGGAGTGATTTCACCCAGAGTCCACAGATTTCTACCACATGTACTCCCTCGGATTGACGACTCACATAGACTCTGTTACTTCACAGATTTCCAAAGAAACTAACCGCTAATCGCCTCGTAACTCTTCCAGATCTGACTTCTAGAATGACTTTGCTTCCTCCTGAAGAGATCTTGGTCGATAACTCATTAAACCTTCAGATATTATCCCCCTTTGAAGATTCATTCCTGCTATCTCTCTTGAGTTTTGTTTCTCAAACCCTTTGACTCCTTAGAGGGTTGCTTCGACACTTAGTCAAACTTAAGATCTGTGCACTCCTTGCAATAGATCTTCGCACTCTTTCACAAGAAAAATCAAGCTATCCCTCCTGAGATTTTTAAGTCAAAGACTCTGTCGACGCACTCCTTGCGTATGATATGAACACTTTGCATATGAAAGGTTCACGCTATCTCTTCTAATATTTGAGTCAAAAGACTTTGTTAAATACACTCCTTACGTACAGTATGCACTCCTTGCATAAGCTAAAGGAAGAGAAACAATTGAAGCTTATTCAACCCTTCACAGATTCATTCATTCATAATATAACTCACGCATTCATGAAAACTCATAATAACAGAGAATAGTTACACACCAACACTTCCATGCATTTGGATCAACATCCCTCTCTTATATTCATTCAAATGTAAATGGATACCACTAATACAAGCAAATAACAACTAAATCAGAAAATACTAATATGCAGTTATCAACTATTCAACAACATTATGTTCAACAACATCAGGTTCAGTAGCCTCATTCAGGTGCATAAGCATCTATTTATACAAGAAGACTCTTAGGGTTTCCTCCAACTACCTATCCTATCAAATTAAAGGCATTCAACTACCAAGCCTCTGTTACAATGAATTTTCTGAGATATGTATATAGGGGAAGATGCTCCAGATCTTCATTGTAGTGAGTTTCATTTATGAAAAACCGATCTCCTTTGATCTCACAAAATCATCCATTATTTGTTCATTAAATCTTTCTTTAACTTGTAATTCAATCAAAAAATGTTTCCTCAGGATATACCAATAGTTCAAAATTTAAAACAAATCAAAATGCACGCTATGCATTGTGCTTGCTATGATGTCCATGTGTGTTTTGTTGACGATTCTCCTGCATGATACTCCTCTGGGAAAAAATTCATGGACTTCCGTCCATGAGCTCCTGCACTAAATTTCCAAGCCTCTAGATATCAGCTTCATTTACCCAACTGACATCTTCTATTGGATGTCCCTTCCATTTAACCAAATATTCAAAATATGTCTTTCTCCTACTCTTATTACCAATCTTGTGATCAATGATATTCTCCATCTGTGGATTTTCTACTACAGGCATCTGCTTCTCCCACTAAATCATCTCCTTATATTTTAATCTTTATGTGTCACATTCCTTATAAGGATACAGGTCTGAAATGTTAAATATGGGTGATATACACACATCCCCTAACAGCTCTAACTCATAAGAATTGGCACCAAACTTTATTAGGATCTTGCATGGTTGAAAATATTCTTCAGCTTCAACTTGTTATACGTTCCCCTTGGGAACCTTTCCTTTCTTAGGTGTGCTAAGAATTGATCTCCAAATTCAAACTGAAATTCTCTCTTGTTCTAATCAACCCTTCATTTATATTCTAAATTTATGCTCAACAACTACTGCTTGATCTGATTATTAAGCTTCTGCATTTCTGCATCGAAGTCTTCTTCTCGAGCACTTCTGAATTCACTCTCCTTCAGATCTCTCAATTATGATACTCATCTTGGCTTCATTCCATA
>JASDQU010103274.1:90514-100990 GCA_032191745.1 Picea mariana | reverse complement strand
TGTCTGAGGGTGATATGTTGAACTAAAGGAGAATTATGTCCCCAACTTCTTCTCAGAAAATATCCTAAGCTCATATTTACCACCTCAATCTTTCCATCTGTCTGAGGGTGATATGTTGAACTAAAGGACAATTATGTCCCCAACTTCTTCCATAAGTTTCTCCATAAATGGCCAACAAATTTAGTGTCTCTATCTGAGACAATGCTCCTGGAAAATCCATGAAGTCTCACAACTTCCTTGAAAAAAATATTTGCAACATGTGTTGCATCACTGGTCTTCTAGCATGGGATAAAGTGTGTAAGATTTCAGAATCTATCAACCAAAACAAATATGGAATCACTTCCCCTCTAGGTTTTTGGAAATCCCAACACAAAATCCATGCTTATTACATCCCAAGGCCTATCTAGAATAGGAAATGGTTGATACAATCCAGTGTTCTGTTTCTTTCCTTTTGCATACTAGAAAATCTTACATTTGTTCGCAAACGTCTTCACCTATGCTCTCATACCTGGCCAATAGTATGAACTGTTCAACTGTGAAAATGTCTTTTCATGGCCGAAATGTCCTGCTAGACCTCCACTGTGTTTTTCCTTTAGCAAATTTTCTCTCATCGAGCACCTCGGTATGCACAATTGGCAACCTTTAATAAACAATCTATCTTGAATCATATACTTTGTCCACTAGATTTTGTCCCTGAGAACAAGATTTTCACATGCTTCATATGCTTCTTTAAAATATGGATCATCATAATACATATCCTTAAGGTGTTCAAACCCCAATCTCTTCACTTGAAATTCTTGTAGAATTAGACATCTCATGCTCAATGCATCAAAAAAAAATTTAGCATTACCAGAAATATATTTAATGACAAAAGTGAAATTCTACATAAATTATATCCACTTGGTGATGCAACCCCCCTTCCCTCCCGGGGATTATGTGACCTCCCAATCTTGGATCTTGAAGCTCCCCGAACTAAATTGGTTCTTCGGGCCTTCAATAGAACATGAAAAATTAATTCACACAGTTCCACTTGATGTCTCCTGCAAGTTCGAACTACCTGCAACTCCGCTCTCTGGCACTTGGAAACACCGATTTGTGAGTACTAGTCTCACACTAGAATCTCTCTCCTCTATGACCGTAGGATATAACCTTGGGCCAACCCCTTCGCCACTTTGAGATTCAACGATATTGGAACCTCCTCCTCTATTTCCTCTCAAAACACTTTTCTCCAAATTCGCGGATCTCTGCCATGTGTCTCCCTCGATATGATGGTCCATTTCTACTTTGGGTTTCGCGACTTCACGAAAATCACACCTTCTCCACACTCGCTTCCTCTAGACATCTATCTCCTAAAATTCCTAATCCGTTTCCATGTGTCTCCTCGAAGAAAACTTTTCATATTTACCTTGTAACTTCATGACATCGACAATCCCACTTCTCAATACTTCGAAACACTCTGAATTCTAAAATGCCAAAATATCTCATGGATAATTCTCCATGCAACGTTTCCTATATCTGACGGTCTGGAATGATCTTAATCCCTCCTGGACGGATCTGTCTCGTTAACCTCGGGAATCCTTAAGAGACTCCAACCTTTGAACATTTCTCGTTGTTCTTCCTCTTGAGTTTGTTCCTCGTTGAACTTTTTCTTCCTTTGAATTCCCTTTTTGACACTTAGTCGAATTTCTGCCTGTTCATGCCTTGCAACAGGTCCTCCTTCACAACTTGGCTTCTATGTGGACAATATTCGCTACTCCTCCTGAGCTCCTGATACAAAAGAATCTGTCACGCACTCCTTGTGGAAAAGCTTCCTTCAATCTATCTCCCCGCAGAATTTTGAGCCAAAATGGACTCTGTCACACACACCTTGTGAACGTTATTCACTCTTTGCACACATAAGTTTCGCGTTATCTCTTATGAGCTTATGAGTCGAAATAGACTCAATCAACACACTCCTTCCAAACACTATGCACACTTGCACTTCCTCGTAGAAGAGAAACAATTGAAACTTATCTTAATATTCACAGATTCATACATTCAACCATATAAATGCATTCATAGACACAAGAATAAGAAATAATAGAGAATTGAAAACAACAAAAAGTCTACCATTCATTCATTCAGATGGACACAAAAACACCATACGTTTGGGACAATTCTCCTTTGTTATATTCATTCAACTGTAATATACATGTGTTCATAAACTACTTCAACAACATCTACAACAACTATCAACAACCCTACAACAACCATTATTGGGAAACAATACAAATCTTTATACAAGAGGGGCTCTTCGATCCTTTCCCTCCAATTACTCTATAGATATCCTATCGTAATAAAAGATTTCAACTACTAGAATTTATTACAATAAATGTTTGTGATAGACAGATAAGATCGAACACATTGAATATGTACTACACATGGCTTCATTTAAAAGAAAATACATTCTCCAATGATCCTGATGATATCATCTTCCACAAAACATTAAAGATGTTCTTTAATTACAATCCCTTCAAAATACCTACGTGATATGCCTTCTTTAAAATTTAAAATTATTCAAAATGCGCGCTAGTGCGCCTAGTTGTCTTTCACTCGTGCTTTGCTAGCTATGCTCATGCATCACTTAAGCATGTCTATGGTCTAACTTATCTTGTCTGGTTATGAATTGTAAATCTTGATTATCGCTATACAAGACAAATTCCTTTGGAACAAGATAGTGCCTCCACTTCTTCAAATCTTGAATTATGGCATAAAATTATTTATCATATGTGGAGTACTTGCTCTTAGTATCATTTGCCTTCTCACTAAAATATGCAACAACACTATTATCTTGGCTCAATACTGCTCCAATTGCAATCCCACTTGCATCACATCTCACTTGAAATTTCTTCTCGAAAATTGGTAAGACCATAATTGGTTGTTTTCTTATCTTCTCCTTCAATATATTGAAGCTCCTCTCGGCCTCTTCTGTCCATTTGAAATACTTGTGCCTTTTCTTCACCATCTCCATCATTGGTGCAAAAATTCCACTGAATTTCCCAATGAAATTGCTATAGAAACTCAATAATCCATGGAAGCTTCTCACCTCAAATATACTCCTTGGTGATGGCCATTCTTTTATTGCTTTCACCTTCTCTCGATCCATATTCAATTCATTTGAAGAGATCGTAAAACCCAAATATATTAGTTATGTTTTCATGAAGGAGGAATTCTTCAGATTAATCAACACCTTCTCCCGGTGCAGTCTCCTCATCACTAATGTCAGATGTCTCAAATGCTCCTCTTTAGTCTTTCTAAAGACCAATATATCATCCATATATACAATCACAAACTTACCAATGAAATCTTTCAATACTTCATTCATCAGTCTCATAAAAGTACTTGGGGCATTTGTTAAGCCAAATGACATAACAAGCCACTCATACAACCCTTAATTTGTCTTAAAGGATGTTTTTCACTCATCAATTTCTCTCATCCTTATCTGGTGATATCCACTTTTCAAATCTACCTTCGAAAAAAAAATAATCCACTTAAGCAATCCATTAAGTGATCCATTCTTGGAAAAAGAAATATGTACTTTATGGTGAAATATTTTATGGCTCTTGAGTCTATACACATCCTCCATGCTCCATCCTTCTTTGGACTCAACACAATTGGTATTGTGCATGGGCCCAAGATTTCTCTTACCAAACCCTTGTCTAATAAATCCTGGACTTTTTTCTTGACCTCCTCATTCTCTTGAGGTGTCAATCTATATGCTGCTTTGTTTGACAGACTTGCTCCTAGTATCAAATCAATATGATAGGTGATACTTCTGATGGGTGGAAATGAGTCAGGAAAATCATCAACTACTATGTCAACAAAATTCTCCAACAACTCCTAAACTTCTTCAGGAAAAACATCCATATAGGTACTTGTAAGTACAACTATGGGTTTCCTCACCACAACAAATTGCATCTCATGTTCCTTCTTGACCTCACTCAGGAGTTCCTTCCCACTCATGAGAAGTATGCTTGTGTTGGCTTCTTCCTTTACTTTCTTCTCTTATATTGGCAGCAACATGTGTGTTCTACCATTGTTTTCCAAAGTGTAAGAATTCCTTCTCCCATCATGAATGACATTCCTGTCAAACTTTCATGGTCTTCCCAACAAAACATGACATATATCCATGGGAATTACATCATACAAAATCCCATCTATATATCCACGTATTTTAAATTCAACAAGTCATTGTTTAGTTACCATTACCTGGTGTCCTTTTTACAACCATGAGACCTTATATGTATTTGGGTGTGCAGTTGTCTCCAACTCCAATTTCTCCACCATCTCCGTGGATACTAAGTTATCAGTGCTCCCACTTTCAATTATCACCTTGTATACTCTGTCTTTATTCTTGCAAGTTGTCTGGAACAAATTGTTCCTCTGCACTTGATTTTCAATTTTTGGCTCTGTTTGTAAGAGAACCTTCCTCAACATCAGGAATTTTCCATCCTCTACACCTTCTACTTCAACATTCCTTTTCTATGCTTCGGAAATGTGAGCTTAACCTCATCCTTCTTTATTTCTCTCTGAACATTCTCAAGACATGTATATTGTATTTCCATAGGCATAACACCTTACCTCTCCTCCTGCACTTATTCCTCTTCATCTAGAATAATTTCTTCCACAACTTTGTCTCCCTCCTCTTCTTGAGTGACTATGTGGTTTCTCAGTCTCATTCCTAGTTTTATGTGCCTTGTCATGGAAAACTCCATTACCTTTGTTTTGACTTATGCCTCTTCTTTGTTTACTTTGTTTTATGGCCAACTTCTCCTCTGCCATCAATGAAATATGATAATCACTCTCCAATGTCCTCATTGTCATCATGTTGATTTCATCCTGGATTTCATATCTCGGTCCATTTATATATCTAGAAACTTTTTCTTCATCTTTCTCTCTTTGTCCATCCCTAATATTAAGCTTGTAGAACTCTTGTGTGTACTCTTTCACTGTCATTCCCTTATGTCTCAGGTTCTACAACTTCCTGAATAGATTTATATGATAATCCTTGGGTATGAATCTAGCCGTCAGTTTGGCTACCATTATGTCCCAATTCTTTATCTTCTGGTTGATTTTTCTCCTCCTATCAACCTGAAGTTCATCCCACCATAGTGTTTCATGTCCTTTTAGCCTGGTGACAACATGTCTCACCTTCTTCTCTTAATCAACATATTCATAATTAAAGTACTTCTCCATGGACCTTATCCAGTCCAGTATCTCTTCAACATCAAAATTTTCTTCATACATTGGGATATCTATCTTTTATCTATCTCCCAACTTCACAACATATTTCAGTAAGTGTTCTTCGCCCACCTCCTCCCTTGAAGCTTCTTCTTCAATCTCTATCTCTTCACTTTCAGCATCACTGATGTCTCCAACATCAAGTGCTCTCCTCTACGTTGTCTCCATTGCTTCCAACCTAGCATGAATCTCTCTCATTTATCCTTCTACAGTGCGATTAGCTATAGGTGGCTCCACGCATCTCCTTGGTGGCATTGTGATGAATGTTTCTCACACATAGAGTACAACTTTTAGCTCTTTTTCTGCTACCCAAAAACAAAATTAGGCTCTGATACCACTTGATGTAGACCCCCCTTGCCACCTAAGGTTTTCACAACCTCCCAATTAAGGATCTTAATCTCCTAAGTTGAATTATCTCTTTCAGGAATTCAATAGCCCCTGAAAAAAATTACACATCCCCTTTTTGTCTTTAGGCACGGGTCTTATGGAGCCCACGACCCCCCCTTCTTTAGCACTTTTATAAACTTGAAATTTGGGTGTTAGCTCCTTTAGCTAGCCTCTCTTTGCATGTGACCTTGGGCTTTGACCCAAGGATTAACCTCATGGGCTCTTCTCAACTTCGGGACTCTAACCAAGACCATATCTACATTCCACATCCCCCTTCACAACCAACACTCAATATCTACTTTAGGACTCCGTGCTCCTGGAGTTATGAATGTTCCAACCTCCACTTTTCCATGGAGTAATTCATACCCATATTTATAGATCATGTGCCATGTGTCAATCAAAATAAACAACACAAGTCCACTTCAGGAATTTGGTGTTCGGGAGCTCTGGACGTTCCTACAACCTTTACTCCTGGTGTTCCAGATCAAGTGCCATGCATCTGTTTAAATCAATGGTCCTGGTTTACTTCGGGACTTCAGTGTTCAAGAGTTCCAAACGTTCCAATAGTCCGTTCTCCCGAAAAACCTTCTTCTGGAGTTAAGGATCATAGGCCAACTGTCCTTCTCGATCTATGGTGGGGATCTACTTCGGGTGACCCTCTACTCTGAATTTCTTTCTCCTCACTTCCGAAGTATGTGATCTGTTGATGCATGTCTCCCACAGATCGATGGCTATAAATCACTTCAGCTATTCGGGCTTTGGGAATTTCAACCTCTCCACACTCGCTTTCTCCTGGAGTGATTTTAGCTGAATTCAACGATTTGTCAACGTGTGTCTCCCACAGATTGATGACTACAAATCACTTCAGCTAATCAGGCTTCCAGAGTTTCAACCTCTCCACACTCACTTTATTCTAGATTTCTTTCACCTGAATTCAATGATATGTCGACGCGTGTCTCCCACATATCGAGGAATACAAATCACTTCAGCTATTCGGGCTTCGAGAGTTTCAACCTCTCCACACTCACATTCTCTTGGAGTGATTTCACCCAAAGTCAATGATATGTAGACGCGTGTCTCCCACAGATCTATGACTACAAATCACTTCGGCTATTCGTGCTTCAGGAGTTTTGGCCACTCCACCTTTGTTTTCTCCCAGACTGCTTTCACCCGGAGTCAATGGATTTCCACCATGTGTCCTCCCTCAGATCGAGGTATCACACGAACTACTCTACAGATTTCCAAAGAAACTCATGGCTAACCGGCTCGCAACTCTTCCAGATCTGACGATTTGGAATGACTATGCTTCCTCTTGAACGGATCTTGGATGATAACTTGTTAAACCTTCACAGCTTACCTCCCTTTTAATATTCCTCCCTACTATCTCTCTTTACCTTTGTTTCTCGAACCCTTTGACTCCTTAGAGGGCTGCTTCAACACTTAGTCAAATTTTCAATCAATGCACTCCTTGCAATAGATCTTCACACTCTTTCATGAGAAAACTCAAGCTATCCCTCCTGATCTTTTTCAGTCAAAGACTTTTTCGACGCACTCCTTTCAAATGATATGCACACTCTACATATGAAAGTTTTACGCTATCTCTTCTGAGATTTGAGTCAAAAAACTCTATTAAACACACTCCTTGCGTACATTATGCACTCCTTGCATAGCTTCAAGGAAGAGAAACAATCAAAACTTATTCATTCATTCACAGTATAACTCATGCATAAATGAAAACTCATAATAACAGACAATTGTTACACAATAACACTTCCATGCATTTGGATCAATATCCCTATGTTATATTCATTCAAATGTAAATGGCTACAACCGATACAAGCAAATAACAACTAACTCAGAAAGTACTAATATGTAGCTATCAACTATTCAACAACATTATGTTCATCAACATCATGTTCAACTCCTCATTCAGGCACATAAGTATCTATTTATACAAGAGGACTCTTAGGGTTTCCTCCAACTACCTATCCTATCAAGTTAAAACTATTCAACTACCAAGACTTTGTTACAATGAATTTTCTGAGATATGCAGATAGGGGCGGATTCTCTAGATTTGCATTGTAGTCAGTTTCATTTAAGGAAAACTGATCTCCTCTGATCTCACACAATCATCCAGTCTATGTTCATTAAATCTTTCTTTAACTTGTAATTCAATCAAAAAATATTTCATCGGGATACACCAATAGTTCAAAATTTAAAACAAATCAAAAGACATGGTATGTGTTGTGCCATCCACGTGTTGTTTGCTGACAAAGCTCCTGCATCACTAAGAGCACACAACAAATGAGCAAACTAAGTACAAGCTTGTGAAAACTAAATATGATAGCTTATATGAATGATCGAGAGAAGGAATCAATACAAATAAAGAAGTTAATATGTTCATCAAAAACAATTTATGTATGGTAATTGGGATATTAATGAGAGTAAAAGGAGGATCACTTAGGGCACATGTAAAAAATGAAAAATGATCTTTGGGTATAGTTAAAACATTCCACCTTTGTTGGAATTTCATAAATTAAAAGTTTGCAATGTGAGTAGTCTTTTGTTGAGATTGATTTTTGTATATTTTAAATGAACTTCAAGATAAAAGGCCATCTAGATCAATGATGATGATGAGAATTTAGTTGTAATGATAAATTATTAAAAATAATATCCAACTTTTGACTCTCTGAGACTACAATTTTATAACTATTTAAATTATAAAAATAAAAAATAAAAACCACTTGATTTTATAACTATTTAAGTTATTAAAAAAAAATAATAAAAAACCACTTAAATGTGAAGCATTATAGATATCCTTTATCCTACCCACTCGACATAAAATACAATTGGAAGCTAAGAATTGAATGACCTATTTGACAGAGAGGAGAAGTAAGCACCAAGTGATTGTTGGTTGTATAATTCATATACATGCAGTTGGGAAAAATGTAAGTACATTGAATCCTTAGAAGTCTTCAAAGTACAACACAACAATATATTACATCACCTTGATAGAGTGCTTTCAAAGTCCATCACATAAGTAAATCACATCACCTCCATATAGTGCTTAGAAAAGAAACAAACAATGCAATTAGAATACATCTACCTTGTTATTCATGGCCATCCCATTTGACACCAACATGGATGACTTTTCCATTTACATGTAAAGTGGACCTAGAACCAACTCCTCGAAATCCCACCTAAAACTAATACAATTATTTAATAAACAAAAATTCAAGTACAAACAAAATCTCAAATTGTGTAAGGATGTGATGATGGACATGACACATTAAGTTATTAGAAGAATACATAAATGTAGGAGAGAAAATTAGGGTTGATTAGAAGGACAAGATGGAAGGTACATTGAATATGTAGCTACCACGAGATTTATGGTTAAGAACATGTGTTTTCTCCTAATATGTGACAACTTCAAATACAGAGGGGGTAGGGTATGCATACCTTCATAGACCTTACCAGTCAAGTCAAATCGTTGGGTGGACGGGGTCCCTTGTCCCAAAAACAAAGCAGTTTCATACACCAATTTGGTGTCTCGCTTGGGTGTGACCTTAAAAATAGATTATCATTATATACATCATGAGTGGGCCTAATGGTTAAGAACATGTCCTTCCTCCTAAGAGGTCACAACTTAGAATCCGGAGGGGGGTAGGATATGTATACCTTAGTAGACTTGACCAATCAAATCGTTGGGCGGAGGGGCTCCCTTGTCCCAAAAACAAGGGGGTCTATTATCATCTTATAAATTGTCTTTAAACAATTATAAATATTTTAACATTTATATATATATATATATATATATATATATATATATTAGTGTGTAGAAAAACATTTGTTTAATGATATATCTTTATATACATTTATTAGTGTGAAACCAAAGTAATAAATATGTATATAGGTTAAATAATAAATGTGTATAACTCAAATATATATCATACAAATATAAAATTATAAATATTTTAACATATATTTAATTATATATTTTAATATATATTGATGATTTATATATATATATAAATGTTGCTATGGTCCAAACATTTGTTTAATGATATATATTTATATACATTTATTAGTGTGAAACGAGAGTAATAAATATGTATATAGGTTAAATAATAAATGTGTATAACTCAAATATATATCATACAAATATAAAATTATAAATATTTTAACATATATTTAATTATATACTTTAATATATATTGATGATTTTTTATATATATAAAAATGTTGCTATGTTCCTTTTTATATGCTATTGTAGGATTCCATTTTTTTTTTCTACATTGAATTGAACATTCCAAAGACACATTTTTTTTCACAAAGTAAGCTACTTTTCTGTAGATAACATTTCTCTTAACCAAGGAAAAGCACAAAGCACATTTTTTCGTGGTTGTGTATAACCTTTTTATATGTCTATAAACTTTTTGTATGATATTGTATGATTTTGTCTACATTGCATTGAACAATCCAATGACTGATTTCATTTAAATGGAGTCAGTTATTTTTAAAGAGAAAACATTTTTCTTAATGAGGAAAATCAGAAAACCCCTTTACATGGTTCTCTATAAACTTTTAGCAGCTCCCAACACAACACCTTTGTCTAGTTGTCTATAACCAATTAGCAATGCCCAACACCATTAATATACCCTCATAAATATCAATTATCTTTGACACCTTCTCATGGTTGTCTATAACCATTTAGCAGTGCCCTAATTTTGAAAGTTGTCACTTTGATGTTTCCCAATACTTATTCTACTCTTGAATAGTATTATGGAATTCTTAAACAAGCTTGTCCTT
>JASDQU010103274.1:68607-88588 GCA_032191745.1 Picea mariana | reverse complement strand
AAAAAAAAAAAAAAAAAAAAAAAAAAATTATCTTTTGTTATCAGAGTTGTTGTCATAATGAGGAGGGTCGTTACATATGGTATCAGAGCGGGTTCGACCCGCGACTTGGGATTCGCTATGGATTTTGTTGACATGATTAGATTTGATTATAGTTTTGCTGATTGAGTTGATTGTGTGCATGAAGGTAATCATGGTTAGAGGATGCCGCGGAGGCAGACGACGGGGTGCTAGGGGAGGAGGCGTGACGCCTCTAGTAGCATCCACGCCTGAGGGGTCTAACCCCCAAGGAGGTGAGCAGGTTCTCGGACGGGAGAAGATAGCGGTTGGCGATGTTATTGGGATGATGAGATCCTTTCAGCGCATGTATGAGGCTCTGATCAGCCGATTGGACAGAGATGAGGCCAAGGCATCGGCACCCACTGAGGTTCCACCGCGCGCACCGGCCGTTATATGTATCATTCACCGTGAACTCGAGAAGGTAAAATTTCCTGAGTTCTTTGGTGCCCCGGACGGTGTAGCCGCCGAGGCATGGTTGGAGAATATGGCGATGTGCTTCGCACTTCGCGATTATACCTCCAGCATGACGGTCCGCATGGTGGTCTTTCAACTGAAGGGGAGCGCTCTTCTATGTTGGAAGACGCTCCTGCCGCAGCTGAACATGACCGTTGAAGACATTTCATGGGAATTGTTCGAGGAATGGTTCCAAGAGAGGTACCTTTCAGAGGAATTCATTGAGCGTCAGCTCAATGAGTTCAACGCATTACGACAGGGAGGTCGTACGGTGCCCGAGTACGAGGCATGTTTCATGGAGCTTCTCCGGTATGCTCCGCACCTTAACACAGAGAAACTCAAGGTCAACCAGTTTGTGGTTGGCCTTAACGGAAACCTGCATGCAAAGGTTAGGATCTTGATGCCTCAAACCTTACACGACACTGTCCAAAAGTCCCTCATAGCAGAGGAGGAGCTTATCAGTCGGGGTTAGACCAGGACCCCAGTGAGACCCGCAGGGTAGAGCTCATCTGGTACACCGCAGCACCAGACACCAGCGAGACATATGTCGGGATATCGTGGCTTCCAGAGGGGATCCACTTTCAATACACCTCGGCGACCGCCGCCTCAACCGTGGACACCTTATCGGGGACCACAACACCAGCAGCAGCATCGCCTGCTGCAACAGCAATTTAGGCCTATTCAGCAGAATAAACTTGGATTCTAGGCCGGTGGGCCATCATCTTCTACTTCGGGTACCTGGACTACTGGGCCGAAGAAGGGGTGTTGGACGTGTGGGGAGCCACACTACCAGTGTGACTGTCTTGTGGAGAGGACCAGAGCGTTCGGATCAACTGGACCCAATACAGTGGGAGATATGGGCAAGGCCCATCGGATTCATGCAGCGGTGAATAACCACTAGGTAGAGCACCAGTTGACTGTGCTCGAGACGACGGGTACTGTCGCTGACCAGACCCTTAGTATTTTGATAGACCCTAGTGCTACTGAGAGTTTCATTTCTGGTGCAGCGCTAAAAAGGATTAAGGTAAAGGGAGTCGAACAGGACGAGTTTAGCTTCATAGAGATGGCTTCAGGAGCCAAACAGAAGGTTGGAGGAAAGGTTACAGGCTATGCCTTTAACCTGGGAGAGTTTTTCACGAGGGTCAACTTGTATGTCACGATCTTAGGATCTTATGACGTCGTGATTGGTATGGATTGGTGGTAATCGCATGAGGTGATACTCAACTGTAAGACGAAATGGTTGAGCTTGGTAGATGATGAAGGGAAGAGACGTGTGATTGTAGGACGGAACTAGGGAGTTTCCCTGAGGTTCGTCTCTTCCTTATAGTTACAGAAGAGTATGCGCAAGGGGTGCAAGCTTGATGCGATCCTTGCGTTAAATGAAAAGGGAGTAGTGGAGGGTCTAGAACACCTTTCGGTGGTGAGAGAGTTTGCAGACGTATTTCTAGAGGAGTTACCTGGGATGCCGCCGGAAAGGGAATTGGAGTTTACCATAGACTTGAAATCGGGGACCGAACCGATAGAAAGAACGCCTTATCGGATTTCAACCCCGGAGTTGCATGAGCTGAAAATGAAACTGAAGGAGTTGTTGGACCTGGGGCTGATATGCCCTAGTGTGTCACCATGGGGTGCACCAGTTATTTTCATACGAAAGAAGGATGGGTCATGGAGGCTTTGCATTGACTACCATCAACGGAATAAGGCTACGATCAAGAATCAGTATCCCTTACCAAGAATCAATGATCTGTTCGATCAAATGAAGGGTGCGATGGTGTTCTCCAAGATCGATTTGCGATCATGGTATCACCAGTTATGGATCAAGGAAGATGACTTTCCTAAGACCGCCTTTAAGATGAGATTTGGACACTACAAGTTTACTGTTTTACCGTTTGGACTGATAAACTCCCCAGGGGTATTCATGATTTTGATGAACGGGGTGTTCCGCGAGTACTTGGAAAAGTTCGTCCAAGTATTCATAGACGATATTTTTATTTACTCTTGTACGACGGAGGAGCATGACGAGCGCTTGCACTTGGTACTACAGTGTCTACGAGAGCACAAATTACGAGAAGTTGTCCAAATTCTCTTTTTATCAATTGATGATTCACTGCTTAGGGCATGTCATCTCCGATGAAGGTATCGTCATGGATCCAGCCAAGGTTGAGGCTATTATGGAGTGGCTTGTGCCAACGAATGTCACAGAAGTGCGTAGTTTTATGGGTTTATCTGGATACTATCGACGGTTTGTCGAGGGATTTTCTTCGATAGCGATGGTTTATTGAGTTTTAGAAGTCGGATTTATGTACCGCCAAACGACAAGTTGAGGATGTAGATTCTGAGAGAGGCTCATAGAGTAGTTTACATGGCACACCCAGGAGTCATGAAGATGAGGGCAGACCTTAAACCCTTATTCTTCTGGAAGGGAATGAAGGCTGACATAGTCAACTTTGTGGCTAGATGTCTAGAGTGTCAGTAGGTAAAGGCTATGCATAGACACTCGGCAGGTTTACTTCAACCACATGCCATTCCGGAATCCAAATGGGAAGTTATTTCAATGGATTTTATTGTTGGATTGCCACTGATGGCAAGGAGACACGACTCGATTTTTTTAGTAGTAGACACTCCGATGAAGAGTGCTCACTTTATTCTGGTGCGTATGATGTATTAGGCACCTCACATAGCGAGATTTTTCATCAGTGAGATTGTGAGGCTGCATGGCGTGCCTAAGAAGATTATATTGGTTCGAGGATCGATGTTTACTGGACGATTTTGGATGAGTTTCCAAGAAGGCTTGGGAACCCAACTTAATTTTAGTACTGTGTATCACCCAGAGACTGACGGGTAGACCGAACGCACGAACCAAACCTTGGAAGACATGTTGCACATATACGTGATGGACCAACAAAAGCGTTGGGAGGAATTCTTGCCTCTAGTAGAGTTCGCTTACAACAACAGTTACCAAAGCACCATTAAGATGTCACCTTTTGAGTTTCTTTATGGGTGACCATGTCAGATTCCCTTGAGATGGGATCTACCTGAGGATAGGGTCCTGGTGGGACCAGAAGCAATCCAAGAAATGGAAGAGCAAATGCAAACCATTAGACAAAGGATTAAAGAAGCACAGGATCGACAGAAGAGTTATGCCGATGCGCACCGAGTCGACCATAGTTACGAGGTCGACGATCGAGTCTTCTTGCAGGTTAAACCGCATAAGAGTTCGATCAAGTTTGGAAAAGAAGATAAACTCTCTCCTAGGTTCATGGGACCTTCCGATATTGTGGAGAGAAAGGGGCCCGTGGCATATCGACTAGCCTTGCCTGATTCTTTGAGGTGTATGCACGATGTTTTTCATGTATCTGTTTTGAGGCATTATATTAGTGATCCTACACACATGATTGACATGAGTTCCTTGCAGGTATCGGATGAGGGAACGCTCATGGCTGAGCTGATCCGCATCTTAGATCATCGCGTTTGACAGTTACGACGTCGAATGGTAGATCAGGTCAAGGTCCAGTGGGACAGTTATAGTCCACACTCGGCGACCTGGGAGGACGCATATGATATGCGTCAGCAGTTTCCATTTTTGTTTGATAGATAGACTTATGATACTGCGATACTTTTATTTCAGCATTTATACTAAGAAACTTCGGGACGAAGTTTAGACCAAGAGGGGGTGTATGTAAAATCCCACTCTGGCGCACTGAGAAAACCTATTATTTGAGGACACTTGCTCGCAAGTGATCTGAACTTTTCTGATGTTAAAACATTTATACTTGATTATGATGCGTTATGATAGATGACATGAGGTTTTACTATTTGATGTAGATAGGTGCTATTGACTCAGTTTATTGAGTGTGCAGGGTCTTGGACCTCGATGATGCAGAGGCATCGGTGGAACCCCTTGGACTCCGGATTGAGTCAGGGAGTGTGCTATTTGGGTTGATTTATTTGTTGTGATATTTCATTGATTTGATGATATGATGTTGACATGTTCTGACATGATTGTTGATGATGCAGACTGACGATAGATTTCCGACTAGACTCACATATGGAGTAAAGGGGCCACACACAATTTCCAGAGAGGTTGAGGGAGAGGTGTGGACAGAAACCCTGCCAAAGCCTACTAGCACTCCCGCCGTGGCTCGAACTGTAGGTTAATGATTACCTAGTTTGAGAGGATCCACGATGTCATGGGGGAAGACTGCGACAGTCTCTCACGATGATTCTAAGGGGTGCGCAATAAGGCGGGGGCCTTATTACTTAGAGCCCTTAGTCTCCCACAAGTTCACTTGGTGGAGTGTTGACTCCAGGGGTTATAGATGTCTACCAATCAGTCCTGTTGGCGAGTGTCACCCTAGGAGCACGTGGTTCATCCTGAAGGGCACGTCGCACAAAAGAAACACAAGAAGCGAGTGGTAACCTTGGAGCACGTGGTGCATCCTGAAGGGCACGTCTCACAAAGGAAAAGAACGAGGCTAGTGGAACCCTTGGAGCACGTGGTGCGTTCTGAAGGGCACGTCGCATTGATGTGGATGAAGGAAACAAACCTAAATATCCCTAAGACAATAACGCCTTAAGAAATCCTTAAACAACTTACCTGACCAATTGTCGCCTAGCTCAGAATCTAAATCCTAAGCCTAAGACTTTTCTAGCGTAAAATTTTAGTGTAACCCTAAAGAAAAAGGCCCTAGCATAAAAGTAAAAATTCAAACAAAAACCCACTTAAGTAATAGTTAGGTCTTCATAAAATTCTGGGGGTAAATAATGAGAGTAAGAATTAAATTAAAACTAATGGTTTAAAATTTTTGCAAAGAAGAAATTATTTCCTAACTTGTGAAAGAACAAAAGATAATTAAATAAATAATAAGTGAAAAGATTAATTAGCGCATTTATATTATTTCCTAACTTGTGAAAGAACAAAAGATAATTAAATAAATAATAAGTGAAAAGATTAATTAGCACATTTATATTATTTCCTAACTTGTGCAAGAACAAAAGATAATTAAATAAATAATAAATGAAAAGATTAATTAGCGCATTTACCTTTTTGGTTTTTAAAAAAAGAAAGAAAGAAAGGGAATAGTAAAAATAGGGAAACGAGCCTTTTAATAAAAAGAAAATAATTTATGGAGAAGTTTGGGGGATGAGTGACACTTGTAAAACAGAGAATTTTTGAGGGTTTTCATTAAAACTTAAATTAATTGTTATTAGGGAAAGAGGAGGGCTCAAAAATCGATAAAAGAAAGGGGAGGGGTTGTTAGGTAGGGGGGGGATGCTGCCAAATTTGGACTGGACTGATTGCTTGTGAGGAGTTGGGATTTTCTCAGCTGGGATTAGAGTTGTAGCTCAGCCTTGGAGGCGAGCTGGGAAGCTAGGTATACCATCTGGATAGTGTGTGGCCCCTTTGCGGCTCGGGGGGCTAAGGGGGAAGCAGAGTACCCCTAGCATTTGGCTAGGAGGTACCGGTGTAGTCTCCACGTTCGGTGAGCGGGAGTGGCACGGAGCTCAAGTGCAGGACTGCGTCTTCAGGTTATTCTCCATCGGTCATAGGCACGCAAGTAGGTTTGTTGTTTTAATAATAATGTGAAATGCTTAAGGTTGTATATGAACCCTTCTCTGTGTTTGGTTAAAATATTTCTCGGCATTGTTGTTATACATCTCTTCTTTGTGTGCTTGCTAAAAGATTTCTGTAATGAAGTTTCATTGGAATTTGTAACAATTTGCTATACCTTGTTGTAATGAACTTTAGGAATGAGATTTTACGCTGTAAAATTTACTTACTGCAGTTATATTTGGATCTAGCAATAAGGCCTCTATTAAATGAATGGTTGCGAGTTAATACATTAAAAAAAAAAAAAAAAACTATTGTCCCTTACCTCTGCGAATGAAGTTATTTACCTCTGTTATATTAGATAAGAAAAGAAAAATTTGATGTCATTCTCTGTGGGCGTTCCATTTCACCAAGGGCGTTTAACCATTCAGCCATGGCGTTCTACCTTGCCGGGGGCGTTTTTATTTTTCTATTGATGTATTTACTGTGGGCATTTTTATTTTTCTGTTGATGTATTTACTGTGGGCGTTTTCACTGACTACGGGCATTCCCATTTGTGACTGGGCTGTTTTATGTATTATAGCTGGCATTTTTACTTTCCGTGGGTATAGACAAAGGAGGCATTAGAAGAGGAAGAACCTAGAGATATAAAAACCCAGAGCCCTTACCTTAGCATCCTTCCCTGTACCGGCTTCTTTCCCGGAATCAAGTCAACCTGTTTCGTCATCGTATGCATGTGTTTCAGGGAGTAATGTTTATACATCCCACCAATATTCACATCCACCAAGAAAAATGCGTTTTGATTCCTGCGTAATGGCCTATAAGACGGTTTTAGGCCCACGGGGTCTGCGTGGTCTTACCTATAAGCAAGCCCTCTAGCAGGTTATTCTTCCTGTCGTCAGGGCACTGAGCACGTTTCTATACTTCTGTCCGCCCAAGCGTTTCCATACTGCACCGGCATACATTTGTATAAATCCCTAATTTTTTGAGTAATGAATGCTCCAAGGGTGGTTAATAGGTGGAAATCCATTTCCTTGGTCCTGTCTCATGGCTTTCTGATCAATTCAGTTGGATATGGCTAGTGACTCCTTCAAATGGGGTATGTAAGCCAGTTTCATGGGTCAATCACTCTCTCTAGTTGATTGGAATTGTGTTGTGTTATAGGGCATTCATTATTGGCTTGTCTTCAGTGGTGTGCATGGCCTACTGCATGGTATGAGTACCTTTGTATCGAGCTTATCGATATATAAATAGATATAGGTACATATTTATTTATGCAAATCTGGTGCATCGTTAGGAGCCTGGCAGTAGTTCGGACGTGTGGGTATTGATGGCCGACCTTGAATTTTTCTTAAATTGTGTGAGTAACCTTCTGGATGTGGGTACGGTCGAGGTTGTACTTCCAGTAACCCTTTCACACTGTTGCAGCTGAAATTAATAACTGCGATCTTGTAATTTTAAATCCTTAAAAAATGATTAAATTTTGGCAAGGTATCTAACAGTATCTAAATCCTTGAAAACATTTAGATTAGTGATTAATGATGTCAGAACTATAACTATGCATTCTACCAGGTGGCATAGCCCCGAAAAATTAATGTTGGGAAGAAGAACCAGAAGACGGCTTGCCGTGTGCCCTCGCTTTTGCCTGAAAGGAGGAACTCCGACTGTTGAACGGCTCAAAACCCCTTTTTCTGGCTCTTTGCCTTTAATTTTAATAAATGGATTTATCCAGCTAAGTTGCCCCTCCCTTTGAATAGTAGGAATATTGAATTCTAGAGTAGTCTTACACTCAGACTTGTGGCCACACGCTGTTGCTGTTAGGCACGGTGAATGAGAGAATGCAAGAACTTCTCCAATACTTACGACGACACGACATTTCAAGGATGTTGTCCGAACCTCAATTAATCTCTTAGAAACCACTCCGTATCTAAATTAAAATTTCGCCCTCTTTTTTTAGTTAACAACAGTTGGTAAAGAGAGCTGTCAGAACGTAAATTATCCCGCTGTATTCTAAGTTGTTAGTTTTTATTATTACATGCTTATTTCTAATAATTAGCACAGATTGGTTAGCGTTGGTTAGGGGATAGTTAAATCAAAGGCACAGGATTTATTTATAGATATTTTTCTTTATTTTAAGACTGATAGGCAGCGCCCAAAAAAGGGGATAGCTGGTTTATGTTGTCTTTATTGGAATAGTTATGTTTCCATAAAATATGGACATTTTATTATAATGAATCATCTTCTAATGAATGTATGGTAATGATATCGTAACGAATGAATGTAATGTTATGGTAAGGTAATTGTAACGAATGTAAAGTAAGGTTATTGTAAGGTTATTACATTATATTATTGTAAGTGCAATGTAAGGAAATGTTATTGTATTGTTTCACATTATGTTATTGTAATGTTATTACATTGTATCATAATGAATGTAAAGTAACGTTATTGTATGAATCATCTCATGGTGGAATGTAATGAAGTATAAAGGAAGGAATTTGTTATGCATTTTATGTTATGTACGGAAAAGATTTATTCCTTCATTTAATCATTTAAGAAGGGTTCATTCTTCTATTTATTTATTTAAAGAAAAGAGGTATTCTTTTATTTATTCATTTAAGAAGGGATTTATTCTTTTACCAATTCATTTAAAGAAAATAATTATTCCTTTAGTTATTTATCTAAATAAGGGATTTGTTCTTTTTATGCATTTATTAAAGATGGGTTTGTTTAAGTTATTATGACCTGGTATCTTTCTTTTAAATTGTTAAACCCTTATTGTAGATCGATTCTTAATGCTAAATTAAAGTTTACATGTTGACTAATGGAGTTTTTAATTGATTTCAATACTAACATAAAGTTGTAATCGGCAATTGATGTATGACCCGCCAACAGGATGTAAAACTACAATAGGCTTAGAACGGTTCAGTGTTCGGTAATTAGGACCCATTTAGATCTTAGAAAGGGACCTTTAGCCAGGGTTACTGGTTGGGTAGTTGATGAGGTTGTATTTAGCTTACGCTTCCCTATGAGGATTGTCATTCTTTAACCCTTATTGTACTTGGTTGTAATCATTTCATTGCTTGGTCTGCTTGTGTCGGGCGGGAGGTAGACACCCCCATGTAGACTTAGTATATAAGGCTGTGTGTGTGAGTTTTTCCTATGTAAAGAATCCAGTGCCGTATCAAGAGTCTCGGGCCCTTTAAAGGTAGGGTTTCCACTCTTGCGACACACCTGACGGAGATTACTAGTTTCTGCCTGAGCAATCGGCCAGAAGCCTATCTAACCTTCTGTCTCTCTAGATCAGAGAACTAAGATTAAATGCCCTGCTTTCTTGTGTAGAAATAGTAAAATCTACTACTATGGATTCTTCCTTCTGTGTTCGTACTGTGCGTAACCCAGTATGTTGTTTATTGCTTGCAGTTACTTGTTGTGCGCCTTCAGTCTTCTTGTTGTGATCATCATGGTTGCGTCTTGTTGGTTGTCGAGTGGCGACGTAGAGTCGGGTGTGTATGTCCCTTTTTACATGCGCGCACACACCTTTAAAAAAAAAAAAAAATTAGCTTTTGTTATCAGAGCTGTTGTCATAACGAGGAGGGTTGTTACATGGTTGTCTATAACCATTTAGCAATGCCCTAATTTTGAATGTTGTCACTTTGATGTTTCCCAATACTTATTCTACTCTTGAATAGTATTATGTAATTCTTACACAAGCTTGTCCTTTTTTATAAGCTTTGCTTATTTATTTGAGCAAATATTTTAAGATTACATTTTATGTATTGAGCTCTTAATCATCTACCATATTAATTTCCATAACATTTTAATGTAATCATACTTCATAAAATTCTAAAAATAGAACATCTCCTCTAAAACAAATTTTAAAAATGAAGTAAACAAAATGAAAAATATGAATTCAATTTATTTGTTTTTATGATATTCTCCATAAACGTTTTCAAGAGTTTTTCTTTAGTTGCCTGCTAGTAGGAATATTCTATTAACTTAATAAGATATTATGAATTTGAAAATTGAACCTTCAATGTTTCTAAATACTCACTCTTCTCTCAAATAGTACTATGGCGTTCGTCTTCAATCTACTTGTTTTTTCTTAGTTCTCCATTATCTATTTGAACAATTGTTTTAAGATCAGCCTTGAACAATTGTTGTAAGATGAACCTTTGAACAAAAATGGGACTTCGATAATTGTAGTATCAAAATGTGCAACCCATCCATATAGATCATTACTTGGATTTCATTCATGATATTACTCCCTACTATGATGGTTCTTGACAAATGATCTTTTAAATGAGATGGCATCATGAGATCCTTTCCAACAAGGATGATTTTAAGGATGGAAATTTATTTTAAAATGTGGAAACCTTGGCGAATCTTACTAATCCTTCATATTCCAACTATAAATGTTTGGCGATATTTTTGTAAAAATATTCAAATTTCTAAGGATTTTGTATATTTTTTATAAAATTTTGACGATTTTTGAGGTAAAATAATTTTATCCTATCGAATTTGGACGAATCATTTTTAAAATAGAGAATCTCTTTTTTGAAAAAACCATGGAAAATTAGCCCATGAGAGAAATTTAGCCCCTAAAATCATCCATGCTTTCCAATCCTGTGTCTTGCATACTTATTCTTAGACATGATCAAGGCTATTCTCCTTGCTTGGATAACCTCACCAATTCGCATGAATCTATATTGCGGGATCCTTCAAATATGTGTAGTGCTAGTAAACAACTAACAAATACACAAGTACATTGATGGGGAAGCATTATTATGTGAAATAAATCGCTAGTATTATTGGGCTTCTTGAGTTATACTTTTTTATGACGCACAAAGAATTAGTTTGTGTGAATAGTATCAAGTTCTGAGTGCAACGCCTATTAAATAATGACCCTTGTTCCAATATCTACGAATCACTCTGGTTTGTGTGCAATTGCATATCAATAAGATTTCCCCTGGTCGGATCTAGTAAAGCTAAGTGTCAGAGCTTACCCATGGGCTAAGGAAATAAGGGACCAATTATGAAATTAGTATTCTGGTCATTTACCATTATGGTCATTCAACTTTGTTGAAATGAAGGATAGATTTAACTACATGGCCTTCATATTTCCACAAAGCATGACCTTTAATAGGATGGAAAACAACAAATATGTCCTTAGGTTTTTCATTATCAACACCAATATAATTTTCATCCACCATTATAATGTGTTTATTGACAATGATGCCTAGATAGGGCCATACAATTAACTTCTCCAAATTGGCACCTACAACAACTCCGACTTTAATTACATTGTATGTGGTGTTGGTGGCTCAGCTGCATCTTTAAGGGGATATTTTAAATTTTTCTCGAGCATCTTGCCTCTTATAAATTCAACATGGAATAGGAGTAGATTCATGGGAGAGGAGAGAGGATTTGAAGCTACCTTGTATCTATAAAACTTATTTTTCTTTCCTTATAGATACGAAATATTGATGTATTATCTATATCCCATATTATATGAATGTTGTTAATCACTTCATAGTAACATTTCACCAAAAAATATTCCATTATGAAATTGTAAGGAAGATCATCACATATCTTCCTTAGGGTTTCATAGCATCATAAATTGTTTCTTACACGTCATTGTAAGGAAGAGAACCAATCTTTCAAAACAACTTAACAAAAGAACCGATCTTTCAAAACAACTTAACAAAATAGTGAGGAAAACTGACCTTGACAAGTATAGTGATCTCATCTTCACAGTGTCTTGGGTACTATTATTGCACAGTTTGTAGCTAGGTCAAATGGCTAGAAGATAGAGGCCAAACTGGTGTAACAAGAACCTACCCCACCCAATGTCACCACAATGGGGAGGTTCTTTCTCTTTAGGGATGTTAGGCCTAGGGGAGATGTCCCTGGTAACTTGGGGTTTTTAAGAGGCAAACGTATAAAGGTCAAAGTAAAAATCCCTCCTCACAAGTTACCACCAAGATTAGATAGTCCGGCTAAATAGCCAATAATGAAATGTAGGCCCAAATGAGAAAACCTGCCCGAAACAAAGCAACAATAGATGAATATATGCAGGCTATGATTCAAAGGGTTAGTACTTAATAAAACTATCTGATATCAATATATTAGCAATTATGACAATAGATATTGATGAGATCAATGTTTATCAATAATAGCAATGGAATGATATCAATTCATCAATAAATATCGAGATGATGCAGCAAACAATGTATCCAATCAATCCTTTACTCAATAAATGATTTAAAACACCATCTAATTGCTTATAGAGACAAAATGTTACGTCAATATGGAATAACCAAGAATGACGTCAGCCTTGTTAAGGTTAGTAGTTAGTTAGTGTTTGAGATTATAAGAGTTTTAAGAGTTTGTTTGACCACTATCACTTCAACGTTGGAGACCTAAGATTAGTGCCTAAGGGTAAATGAGTCAATTCAAGAGAGGACGCAAGATTGAAGGGAAAAGGCTAAGGACTAGAGGGAAGGGTTCTGAAGTGCTGCAATAGCAGGGCCCCAGAATCAAAACCCTAGGGGAAAGAGGCTCACTCTGGTGTTGCTTAAGTAAGGCCTCATGCTCTTTCCTCCTTCCTTAGGTTTATCTTGGCAAAACGGCTAGCATCAAGACACAAGAGTGAGGTTAGGCAAGGCCCTATCACCAAACCCTAGAAGCAAGATGACCCTAGGTGTAGATAACCTAGGCCTGGGATGTCTCCTCCTTCTTGACCTTTAAAGGGTATGAATAGCATAGGGGAAGAAGTAACAAGAGTGTAACAATGGCTAGGCTCTTCCTTCCTTCTTCAATGGCTGAGAATTTCTCTTTTAGGGGGCATGAGACAATGACCTACTTGTGTGTTTGTCCCATAGGGTTTTAAAATCAGAAAAATTTATAATAAATGCAAGAATATAAGACTACAACCATTCAATTAAGAATTTTTACAGAAAAAACACTTACATATCATTATGAAATAGCATTGCAAACCCTAGTTGTAAACCTTCCTTCAAGAGAAATTCCAAAAATGCCAAGAAAATCCTTCCTTCAACAAGTGTGCCTCACTTAAAAAGAACAAATACCCAACAAGGGCGCAAAATCAGATCTCACTAGGAGAGTGAGTTGTGTGTTATATCAAAATGATGATAAAACTCCTCAATATATACTGTATCATGACCTTTAATTAATTTTAGGTCATAAAAATTAGTCGACAAGGCTTTAAACAAAAATCATATTGGTTTTACATTAAAATGTCAAATTAAAACCCTAACTGAACTGTAATAAAGGTAAAATCCCCTTCAAGGGAGGTGCTAGCCCCTTTTAGGGCAAATGAGGCATCCAGGAGCAAAATGTTGACCCTCCAGGGGCCTCTCCAACATGCCATATGTGCCACTACTGCCCAGTCTGCCTCCAAGAATGACCATGACATCATGGTAAGAATGGGGGTGCTCTGGGCCTTCCAAGGCCAATGTTCCACTGAAAAGGGGTCATTCCCGCTAGGCCAGGCTCTGCAAAAGTGTCCCTCGTAAAACGTCCTTCTTCTTCTCAAGTGAAAAAACTCAATCAAGCACTGTCCTGTCTTTGCCCCTCTGACGGGTCTTAGCAGCCATCTGATGGGCTCTTCAGCCCCATGGAGGTCCAAGCTAATCATATCCCCATGTGTACCGGTCCAAATGGTATCTGTCCGTCGGGCATGGTCCTGCACATCAAAAACTTCTGCCTCCATGGGCTCATTAGTCACAGGGATCATAACAATGTTAACCACATTTCATCATTAATATTATTAAACATATGCATAAAAACCCTGATATATCATCCAATACCTCAAAGACATTACAAAGACCTATAATACAAGGTTGAAGAAAGGGACAAGACACCCTATTGGGCTAGTATCCATAAAGAAAGGAAAGTCTCCAAGGGGTTTCATCCAATACATGTAAAATGAGGTGTTGTGGATAAGGGATGTCTAGACATATGGGTAGAGTGAGAGCCAGGGATGCATGATATTACCTATGGGTGCCTTTGTAGAAGGCGAGTTGTACCCGTCATGGATGCACTTTTTTCCAAGCCCTTTCTTGCCTTTATTCTTTTCTTTTTATTTCAAGGACTAACTAGAGGACGATGCCTTGGCGTGGTGACCAGAGCTGACAGTGTTACCCACAAGCACTTTCACAGAGATGATAAGGCTGGATCATGATGAGACCCCCTTTCCCTTGGCCATGCAACCAAGGGTCACTGCCCTGGCATGGTAACCTGATAGTGGCAATGTCATGTTGTTAGGTACCCATGAACATAATAGGCTGGCTCATGATGAGACCCCCTATCCTCTTGGCTAGGTCTTGTTTTGTTATTTTTCTTTGGGCCCCTCTTGTTTATTGCTGACAGGCTTTTAATTGCCTTCTCAGGGATCCCTGGGAGAGGCATCTCGAGGTTTCATTTTTAGGCTTTTATCTTTTACCAGCTGCTTTTACCTTCTGGGCCTTTAGCCCCTTCTTCCCATGAGATAAGGTGCAACCCCACAAACAGATCATCCTAATGCCCAGACTAGGGGAATGGGACAAATGAGCGGGAGATAAGATGAAAAAGTGATAATATTATGGGAGTGGACGATGGCTCTTCAGAAATCCCCCTAGTGGGAAACCAAAACCTATGGGTACAGGCTTCTTAGGACACCCTGTCAATCCCCCCAATTATGGTCAAGTGGGTTAATGTAAGATCCAAGTAGTCGTTAGAGATAAAAAGAGTAAGATGCATATATGTAAAGGTTATAATGATCAAAAGTGACACATACCATGATACCTGGACCAATTACCTCATGGAGCAAGAGCCTTCTTTGATGGATGTTGATGCTACTGACAAGACGAATCTGATGAAAGAAAAGATGGATGGGCCCTCCAGGGCCATGCTAAGGTCAATCTTGCTCTCGGTACTCAATGTCTAGGACCTGTGGGCCTCTAGACATGATCTCCTAGTTATCCCTAGAAATCAGGGATAATAGGTACAACAAGTGGAAAATGTGGCCACCAATAAATGTACCACGAGGCTCATTTATCTTTTAACTCTACATAGCCACCTACACATATAAATAATTTGAATATTAAACCGATATGCTTTTAAATAAATTTAATGTAAAGAAATTAAACATTTAACAACCTATTTATTGGTTTTACAATATATAAAAAAAAATAAGAACATTTTATAAAAATAAATAAATTATAAAATACTTATAAAATAAAATAAAATAATGATTTTAGAATACTATTATTGCAAAAATAAAAATATATGATACACAAGATGAACTAGAGAAAATAATTCCCAAATTAGAAGTAAGAAAGAGGTTGTACAATATATATAATAAAATAAAAACATTTTATGAAAAATAAATAATTTTATAGAACATGATTTCAGAGCACTGCTATTAAAAAAATTGTAAAAAAATGATACACAAGATGAACTCCACAAGAAAATTCACAAATTAGAAGTAAGAAGCTAAGCACCGAATACATACTAAAATAACCATAATTAGCTATATATATAATTTAATATTGCTTTACATGTTTGAAGCTAAGCGCAAATAGATTAAACTATATGCATGCCATAGATTATCACCCATTTTAATTTGATGATATGCAAAGCAAGGTCTTGCCATTTCTCTTCAATATAAAGCAAGCTCTTCCTCACCTTCCAACAAGGATCAGACACTAGATCATATAAACATACGATCCAACTTCTAAGAAGAGAAACATGGGTCGCGGCCTAAAGTAGGAAACGACCTACAAAGAGCACCGTGGGTAGTGGCCTAAAGGCGGTAGAAAATATCCTGCAAGAAAGTGCAAAATAAATGTCATGTCGTGCCATTCTAGAAAACGATAGAGGTGGTGCGGAATAGGGAATTTGAGGTGGTGGGGAATTTGAGGAAGAACAACTGGTGTGGAGACAAATGTCAAGGAGAATCACCGACAAAATTGCCAGTTATTTGTGTCATGTATGGATACATTAGAAAGATGACGAAGGGTTCCCTTGAACCCTCCCCTTAAAGAATGCCTTCCGTGTAATTATAAGAATGAATCACCATAGATTTATTAATGCCTCTTATATATCTGGTTCGAATCAAGAATATTAATAAATAAATAAAGCCCATTTTTTAGCGTTGAAATATTTATAATAATGAAATGTCATAGATTTATTAAAGTTCGAGTTAATCATCGTTTTCATTAAAGGTCTAGCTAGTCATCTTCTTTTCTTTTTGGGTATTATCTTTTCAATTTTTATTTTTTTTTTAATTATTTTATACATGCATGAACATTGTTGGAAAATGTCAATTGGATTTATTGTGAGTGATTTATGTTGAGGAGTATTTTTCTCGATCTAAGTTCAATTTCTCAAGTGATATGTTGAACTCTTAAATGAGAAAGTTATGGAAAAAGCTTCAAGTTTCTATAAAATTTGGTTTACCCCAGGTACCATCCTCAAATTAAGGGGAAGTGCCAAGTGGGTTTCCCGAGGTTATATTCCAAACTATACAAAATTATTTTTGTTAGATAAATTTATGAACACTATGTAGAAGGTTCTGAAATGTCCAACCTTTCAAGTAGACACTCCACCCATCATAAGGGATATTTGAAGTTATCATAGTTGAAACTAGTGTGAAGGTTTTAATTTAAAGAGGTAAATTGGAAGTGACCATTAAAAATAGGAATTAGGAAAAAATATAGGGATTGATCTCTAATATTAGTAAAAATATTAACCCATGTAATCATAAATCGATCCAAGCTAAATAAGGAGGAGTTAAGATTAGGGATACAAACATTTAAGATCCAATATTAGAAAAGTAATTTAAGTAATGAAGACAATGGAGTATTGAAGGGTGTTGAAAGCAATGGAGAATTGTAAAGTATAAATAGGTTAATAAAATTTGATCAAGATTTAATAATTTTATTCATAAAGGATAAGAGAAGTGAAGATAAAGTAAAAGAGTTAAACTTGAAGAGGAAGAGAGGAAATAGTCATGACATTGAAGGGAAAAAATTTAGATTTTGAAGGCAATAAAAGAAGTGAAAGTCTCAAGAGTAAAGAAAGGAGGGAAAAAATCAAGCAAATGAAAATGAAGCCTAAGTTTGTAGGTGATGAATGGTGGGGTTATAATATTGGCTTAGTTTGTATCCATCTTCATGATTAAAATTATTAGGATGTTTTTTTAATTTCGAGAGCTTCCCGAATGAGGAAAGAGAAGAAAAAAATGGATCAAGAAAGAATTTTTGTTTGGTCAAAACAAATAAGGTTCTTGGATTTAAAGGAGTGTTCGATGATATCTGGTTTGGATATATAGTTGTGGATGTTATCATCTATATGCTCTTTAATATGAGTTTTGAATAACCTACCCATTTTACCTGTGTGATATTCTCCAGCGAGGAATTTGGTAAACTATTGGGCCAAGCATTATGTCAGATTTGTCTTTAGCATTCCGAATGAGTTGTTTTAGATTTTTAAAAGGTTTGAAAATAGTTAAATGATATTCTTCTTAGCCAAGAGTTTTGGGATATGATCAGTGGTTCCCTTGATATAAGGTAGGGTGTTGAGTTCCCAAGGAGAGGAGGAGGGTGAGGATCGTTTAGGTTAAGGTTGGTTAGCCAGGCTATAGGATTGGTTTATTTGAGAGAGAAAGTAGCCAGTGGATGTAAGGGATTTGGTTAGGTGGGATTTATCCTCTGTAATATATTGTTTTCAAAAGATACTACTATTTTATATCTTAGAAGTGTGATTACAACATAAAAACTGTAGTATTTGGTTTCATGTATGAGATTAATTCTAAAATTTATTTCAAGGTGGATGATTTTATTGTTGTATTTGAAACAATCATATTAAGGGATATTATTCTTTTTTGTGTATACTATCTAGGTTGAAATCACCTTTTTGTCCCACGATATGATCTAAATCTATCTTTCATTTGATATGCAATACTGCAGGGAAAGCCAAAGAACATTCACATAGAAAGATAAAAACAAGACATGACATGAGTGAGAAAAATGAACCATTCATTTTATTTAGAATAATAGGAAGTCTTTATATAGAATATGTTGAACATACAATAGTTCTGATAAAAAGTGGACCAATTCTAACTAATCAGTAGCTAGAAAAGGTGCCAAACCCTAACCATTATATTAGTTGACCGGTTTCTAGTACTTGGGACTTGTGCCCAACCGCCCAGGTAGAGATGCACCCCATGTGGCCTTTGTTGTCAAGTGCACTACATCTTGAAGGAGGTGCACCTTTTTGTTAGTTCCCTATTGGTCTGCCTCAAGATGTTTTCTTTCCTCCCTCGGGAGTGCACCTTGCAACCTGCCTAATTCCTCCATGTTTAAGCCTGGAAGTGTAGCTAATTTCATGAGAAACTTTAGAAACTATTTATACATGGAAGACCGTGATATCCATTTATCTTGGGATGGAAGTCGGCCCCTGTGACCCACTAGAAATAAAGTATTTTGTTGAGAAAAAGTAGTGGTGGTAAGTGTATCCAACACTATGTCTTGAAGGAGAGGTGGTTGGAAATATAGAACCAACTGAGAGGAGTGAAATATGGTGACCTATTCTTGTAGGAGTGGAAGTTCATAGAATTTGACATTTTTCACATTTACCACATCATGGATACCAAACTATGGTGGAAAGTCAAGGAGATAAAAATTGTCTCCAAATATGTGTTGACCTATGTATGGACCATAGTGGACGGGTTTCATCTTGTGATAATGGTGGGACTAAAATCGTTTCCACTCCATGTGAAACCAGACCTTGTCACGAGGGGAAAAAACAATTTGTTTCCCGTGTAGATCATTATGGGCCTTATAACATTTTTTAGAAGCCTGTAAATCCTCAGAAAAGTGACATTGTTTACGAGCCAAGGTTCCCAAAAAGGACGAGGAATAGGTTTTTTCTTTTTCCTGCTGGGGTGTATGAGAAGGTTGGAGCTATAAATGAAAGTCATATGGGGCAATAGGTTGATACTGAAAGAAAGATTCGAAATGGGATAAGTTAGTAGAAACATGAACTGCCCAATTATAATTGTGTTGGACAATGTCGAGGGAGGCATCGCACTCTTTGGATTTGGTAAACTAAATGTGCAACACATATAAAATTTTATGGTTAACAACTTCGGCTTGTTCATCTTTCTATTGATGGAAATATGTGGAGTATTTGAGGTGAAATCCCTAGAGAGACCAGAGAATTTTCCAAAATGTACAGAGGAAATGGGCATCATGATCAAAGATAATGTTGGAGGGGAGACCAAAATGAGTTCAGACATGAATGAAAAAGAAATCCACGGTTTGAGAAGCAATAGTAGACTTAGTGCAAGGGATAAAAATGGCCATTTTGACAAAGTGACACATAACCACCCAAATGTCATCATGATAACTAAAGATCATGGGAAGACCAGTGATAAATTCCATACAGATATACTCCTAGGCATGGGAGGTAATAGGTAAGGGATGATACAGGCGATTCTTGCGGTTGGAAGACTTATGTTGACTATATAACATACAAGATGGAATAAATTGCTTAACTTGGTGCTATTAAATAGGCCAAAAGAAGTGGCATTGAGGATGTTGTGTATTTTTAAATGTTACAAAGTTCCCACCATAAGAGGATGCATGGGATTCATGAATGAAAAAATGAGGTCACCAATAGTAGGCACACATATCTTTTCATGCTTATACAACAATCAATTCTGAATGCGGTTTTATAGAAAAAGGGTTTGGTTATTGATAGCAAGTTGTTGCAAGGCATTCCATATGGTAATAAAGAAAGGGTAAGAGGCAAAAACAGGCTACCAATATTTATAAGAATCACATAAGATAGAGAATATTTGAATTATTTGAGGAGGAGGGCAACTGAGGAGATCAACCATGCGATTGGTGACCC
>JASDQU010103274.1:33332-68557 GCA_032191745.1 Picea mariana | reverse complement strand
AGGAGAGGAGAGAGGATTTGAAGCTACCTTGTATCTATAAACCTTATTTTTTTTTCCTTATAAATATGGAATCTTGATGTATTATCTATATCGCTTATTATATGAATGTTGTTAATCACTTCATAGTAACATTTCACCAAAAAATATTCCATTATGAAATTGTAAGGAAGATCATCACATATCTTCCTTAGGGTTTCATAGCATTATAAATTGTTTCTTACACGTCATTGTAAGGAAGAGAACCAATCTTTCAAAACAACTTAACAAAATAGTGAGGAAAACCGACCTCAACACGTATAGTGATCTCATCTTCACAGTGTCTTGGGTACAAAAAGTGGAAAAAGTGGCCACCAATAAATGTACCAGGGAGCTCATTTATCTTTTAACTCTACATAGCCACCTACACATATAAATAATTTGAATATTAAACCAGTATTCTTTTAAATAAATTTAATGTAAAGAAATTAAACATTCAACAACCTATTTATTGGTTTTAAAAAAAATAATAATAAATAAATAAATTATAAAACACTTATAAAATAAAATAAAATTATGATTTTAGAACACTATTGTTGCAAAAGTGTAAATATATGATACACAAGATGAACTAGAGAAGAAAATTCCCAAATTAGAAGTAAGAAAGAGGTTGTACAATATAAAATATTTCAGAGCACTCCTATTAAAAAAATTGTAAATAAATGATACACAAGATGAACTCCACAAGAAAATTCACAAATTAGAAGCAAGAAGCTAAGCACCGAATACATACTAAAATAACCATAATTAGCTATACATATAATTTAATATTGCTTTACATGTTTGAAGCTAAGCGCAAATCGATTAAACTATATGCATGCCATAGATTATCACCCATTTTCATTTGATGATATGCAAAGCAAGGTCTTGCCATTTCTCTTCAATATAAAGCAAGCTCTTCCTCACCATGCAACAGGGACTAGACACTAGATCATATAAACATACAATCTAACTTCTAAGAAGAGAAACATGGGTCGCGGCCTACAGTAGGAAACTACCTAGAAAGAGCACCGTGGGTAGTGGCCTAAAGGCGGGAGAAAATATCCTGCAAGAAACTGCAAAATAAGTGTCATGTCGTGCCATTCTAGAAAACGATAGAGGTGGTAGGGAATTTGAGGTGGTGCAGAATAGGAAATTTGAGGTGGTGGGGAATTTGAGGAAGAACAGCTGGTGTGGAGACAAATGTCAAGGAGAATCACTGACAAAATTGCAGGTTATTTGTGTCATGTATGGATACATTAGAAAGATGACGAAGGGTTCCCTTGAACCCTCCCCTTAAAGAATGCCTTCCGTGTAATTATAAGAATGAATCACCATTATAAGAATGAATCACCATAGATTTATTGATGCCTCTTATATAACTGGTTCGAATCAAGAATATTAATAAATATATAAAGCCCATTTTTTAGTGTTGAAATAATTATAATAATGAAATGTCATAGATTTATTAAAGGTCGAGTTAATCATCCTTTCGATTAAAGGTCTAGCTAGTCATCTTCGTTTCTTTTTGGGTATTATCTTTTCAATTTATTTTTCTTTTTTAAATTATTTTATACATGCATGCACATATTATTGTTAGAGAATGTCAACTGGATTTATCCTTAGTGATTTATGTTGAAGGGTATTTTACTTAACCCAAGTTCAATTTTCCCAGTGACATGTTGAATTCTTAAATGAGAAAGTTATGAAAAAAGTCTCAACTTTCTACAAAATTTGGTTTACCTCAGGTACCATCTTCAAAATGAGGGGAACTGTCAGGTGGGTTTCCCGAGGTTATATTCCAAACTATACAAAATTATTTTTGTTAGATCAATTTATGAACACTATGTAGGAGGTTCTGAAATGTCCAACCTTTCAAGTGGACACTCCACCCATCATAAGGGATATTTGAAGTTATCATAGTTGAAACTAGTGTCAAGGTTTTAATTTAAAGAGGTAAATTGGAAGTGACCATTGAAGATAGGAATTAGGAAAAAATATAGGGATTGATCTCCAATATTAATATTAATATTAATAAAAATATTAATAAGGATAGAAATATAAATTGAATACACAAAGATATAAATAAGTGAGATTTTTTTGAAAATTATTATGATACATAAGTAATAATAAACATTTTAGAGAAAAAAAAATCTATATAATTTAATAATGTTAGTATTATAATTTAATCATAAGATAATAAGAATAATAGTATAGTAAATGAATTAAGAATGAGAAAAAACATATAAGGTTGTTTCATAAATAGGATGATATTAATAAAGTGATTGTGAGGAAAATATTAGATCAATATTAACCCATGAAATCATAAATCGATCCAAGCTAAATTAGGAGGAGTTAAGATTAGGGATACAAACATTTAAGATCCAATGTTAAAAAAGTAATTTAAGTAATGAAAGCAATGGAGTATTGAAGGGTGTTGAAAGCAATGGAGAATTGTAAAGTATAAATAGGTTAATAAAATGTGATCAAGATTTAATAATTTTATTCATAAAGGATAAGAGAAGTGACGATAAAGTAAAAGTGTTAAACTTGAAGAAGAAGAGAGGAAATAGTCATGACATTGAAGGGAAGAAATTTAGATTTTGAAGGCAATAAAAGAAGTGAAAGTCTCAAGAGTAAGGAAAGGGGGGAAAAAATCAAAAAATGAAAAGGAAGCCTAAGGTTGTAGGTGACGAATGGTGGGGTTATAATATTGGCTCAGTTTGTATCCATCTTTATGATTAAAATTATTAGGATGTTTTTTTAATTTCGAGAGCTTCCCGAATGAGGAAAGAGAAGAAAAAAAGGGATCAAGAGAGAATTTTGGTTTGGTCAAAACAAATAAGGTTCTTGGATTTAAAGGAGTGTTCGATGATAGCTGATTTGGATATATGGTTGTGGGTGTTATCTTCTATATGCTCTTTAATATGAGTTTTGAAGAACCTACCCATTTTACCTATGTAATATTTTCCAGCGAGTAATTTGGTAAACTGTTGGGCCAAACATTGTGTTAGATTTGTGTTTAACATTCCTAATGAGTTGTTTTAGATTTTTAAAAGATTTGAAAATAGTTAAATGATATTCTTCTTAGCCAAGAGTTTTGGGATATGATCGGTTGCTCCTTTGATATAAGGTAGGGTGTTGAGTTCCCAAGGAGAGGAGGAGGGTGAGGATAATTTAGGTTAAGGTTGGTTAGCCAGGCTATAGGCTTGGTTTATTTGAGAGAGAAAGTAGCCACTGGATGTAAGGGATTTGGTTATGTGGGATTTATCCTCTGTAATATATTGTTTTCAAAAGATACTACTATTTTATTTCTTAGAAGTGTGATTACAGTATAAAAACTGTAGTATTTGGTTTTATGTATGAGACTAATTCTAAAATTTATTTCAAGGTGGATGATTTTATTGTTGTATTTGAAACAATCATATTAAGGGACATTATTATTTTTTTGTGTATACTATCTAGGTTGAAATCACCCTTTTGTCCCACGAGATGATCTAAATCTATTTTTAATTTGATCTGCAATACTGCAGAGAAATCCAAAGAACATTCACATAGAAAGACAAAAACAAGACACGACATGAGTGAGAAAAATAAACCATTCATTTTATTTAGAATAATAGGAAGTCTTTATGTAGAATATGTTGAACATACAATAGTTCTAATAAAAAGTGGACCAATTCTAACTAATCAGTATCTATAAAAAGTGTCTAACCCTAACCACTATATTGGTTGACCATTTTCTAGTACTTGGGACTTATGTCGAGCCGCCCAGGTAGAGATCTGCCCCATGTGGCCTTTGTGGTCAAGTGCACTACATCTGAAAGGAGGTGCACCTTTTTGGTAGTGCCCTATCGGTCTTCCTCAAGATGCTCTCTTTCCTCCTTGGGGAGTGCACCTTGCAACCTACCTAATTCCTCCATGTTTAAGCCCAAAAGTGTAGCTAATTTCGTGAGAAACTTTAGAAACTGTTTATACATGGAAGACCGTGATATCCATTTGTCTTGGGATGGAAGTCGACCCTTGTGACCCACTAGAAATAAAGTATTTTGTTGAGAAAAAGTAGTGGTGGTGCGTATATCCAACACTATGTCCTGAAGGAGAGGTGGTTGGAAATATAGAACCAACTGAGAGGAGTGAAATATGGTGACCTATTCTTGTAGGAGTGGAAGCTCATAGAATTTAACATTTTTCACATTTACCACATCGTGGATACCAAACTATGGTGGAAAGTCGAGGAGATAAGAATTGTCTCCAAATATTTGTTGACCTATGTATGGACCATAGTGGAGGGGTTTCATCTTGTGATAATGGTGGGACTAAAATCGTTTCCAATCCATGTGAGACCAAACCTTGTCACCCGGGAAAAAATTAATTTGTTTCCCATGTAAATCATTATGGGCCTTATAACATTTTTTAGAAGCCTATAAATCCTAAGAAAAGTGACATTGTTTACGAGCCAAGGTTCCCAAAAAGGATGAGGAATAGGTTTTCTTTTTTTCCTGTCGGGGTGTACAAGAAGGTTGGAGCTATAAACGAAAATCATACGGAGCAATAGTTTGATAGCCAAAAAAAGATTTGAAATGGGATAAGTTAGCAGAAACATGAACTACCCAATTATAATTGTGTTGAACAATGTCGAGGGAGGCATCCCACTCTTTGGATTCAGTAAACTAAATGTGCAAGGCATATAATATTTTATGGTTAACAAATTTGCCTTGTTCATCCGTCTACTGATGAAAATATGTGGAGTATTTGAGGTGAAATCCCTAGAGAGACCAGAGATTTTTCCAAAATGTATAGAGAAAATGGGCATCATGATCAAATATAATGTTGGAGGGGAGAGAAAAATGAGTCCACACATGAATGAAAAATAAATCCTTTGAGAAGCAATAGTAGACTTAGTGCAAGGGATAAAAATGGCCATTTTGAAAAAGTGACACATAACCATACAAATGTCATCATGATAACTAAATATCATGTGAAGATCGGTGATAAATTCCATACAGATATACTCCTAGGTACGCGAGGGAATAGGTAAGGGATGATACAGGTGATTCTTGCAGTTGGAAGACCTATGTTGACTAGATAACATACAAGATGGAATAAATTGCTTAAGTTGGTGATATAAAATAGGCCAAAGGAAGTGGCATTGAAGATGTTGTGTATTTTTAAATGTTACAAAGTTCCCACCATAAGAGGATGCATTGGATTCACGAATGAAAAAGGGACGTCATCAATAGTAGGCACACATATCTTTTCAAGCTTATACAACAATCATTTATGAATGCGGTTTTATAGGAAAAGGGTTTGGTTATTGATAGTAGGTTGTTGCATGGAATTCCATATGGTAATAAAGAAAGGTTCAGAGGAAAAAACAGGCTTCCAATATTCATAAGAATCACATAAGATAGAGAAGTTTTGAATTATTTGAGGAGGAGGGCAACTGAGGAAATCAACCATGCGATTGGTGACCCCTTTTATTATATTTGATGACCAAGTGGAACTACTATAGATAAAAAACCCACTTCAAGTGACATTCTTCCTAGAGGTTAGACTGAAAATTAATAAAAATTAAAGGATGATCATCAATATGATGAATGGTATCCTTCCCCAATATATAGTGGCACCATTTTTTTAAGGTCTGCACCAATTTGTAGAATTCCTTATCATAGGTAATATAGTGTCGTTTGGCTTGAGCCAATGTGTCAAAATGATAAGCAATGGGATGTACTCCCTATTTAAGAACTATGTCAATCGCATGTTGAGAGGCATTTCACCTGAACAACACATTGATCAGGTGAAATTTAGGTGTAATGGACTTGGGAGTCTAATATGGCTTAATACATTACATAAAGAATAAGGATAGGGATTTATTAAGGATTACTTGATAGATGACAACTTGGCCAGTGACTAGTGGAGGATCTTTCAAGGATGAAGAGGTAAGATCATAAGTTCGACCATCCTATTTGAGATGATATTTATGGGTGAGAGAATGATAGATGGAATGATGTTGTTCCTGGTATGGGATTCCCAAAAGAATATGTTCAAATTCAAATGTAGACACATCAAAAAGAACAAAATGACAGAAGGGTCCAATGGAAAAGGTGAAGACAAAATGTTGTGTGACCATGAGATGAGGTCCGTCATTATGAACCCACCCTAATTGATAAGGCAAGGAATGAGGGGTGGTTGGTAGGTTTAATAAGTTCACGAAATCTTGAGCTACTAAATTATTTTTCCTACCATTATCAATAATGAGTGTAGCAAGAGACTGTTTGATTTTTCAATTGTGGTTGAAGAGAGGGGAAGTCGAGGTAGCATTAGAATTAGTAGCCATCAAAAGAAAAGATGGGCCTACAAACATAGGATTGTATAAAGATATTTTCTTAGAAGGAGGGGGTGGTGCAAATGATAAATTAAGAGTATCGACAAAAATATTTTTGGCAATAGACATATTCTATAGGACATGAAAATTGGTAGTGTTATGGAAAGAGGACTTATGGAATGTGCACCATTTAGAAGACTTAGGGGAAGAGAGATATTTTGGAGAGGATGGTGCAGAGCCTGATTTAGGATGAGACTGAGGGGATTTCAAGAGAGGGGCTATCTTATGCTCAACTGCTAGAGCACACGATAAATCCTTATCCAAAGAACTACTGTCAAAAAGTTCCACCTCGTTGCATAAAAAATTCAGTAAAAAAGAATTAAAATTTACTATGAGGACCTCCTCAAAATCCTGAATATGAAGTTGGATATGGATCCTGGTGAATATTTGAATGTATTTCTACATGGACTGGTCTGAAAATTGGTAGAGTTGCAACCAATGAGCCAAAATATTATGACTGTAGTTAGGAGGATAGAATATGCTATATAGTGCTTGACAGATTTATTACCAAGTATCTATAGGAGCAGTAGAAGATGATGTATTTGCTTGTAAATCCACACTAAGTTGGGTCCCAATGGGTAGAGCTTCCCAACAAACCTAGGAAATTCCTTCCCTTTTTAAGATATCAATATGAATCTTTTCCTCATAAGATATTTTGTGACGAGTGTTGAAGTATGTAGAGAAATATTGAATAGAGGAATCCACAATGTCCCCATTGATATTCCTAGAGAAATTATGAAGTTGGAAGTTTGCATCTAGTTACAAAGGAGTTGGATTCTAACATTGTAATATAATAATCTCATGAAGAACCAAAGCCAACTCTTGAATATTGGAAGAGTTGATATAAGAGACATCATCCTTTGAAGTGTCTCTTCTTGGAGGACTTATATTCATAAAATAATGTTTCTCTTATCCAGATGTGAAATATAGGCCACTGATCTGTAGAGAGGAGGGAAAAAACCCTAGTGCACCAATGTACTACAAACTGAGCAGAGAGAAGGAGGGTGTTTCTCTAGAACATCTCTGAAAAACTTTACAGAACTAAGAGGAGGAGGGGGTTTTCCTAGCATACCTATAGAAATCTTATTGAGATAAGAGGAGGGGGCGGCTTCCCTAGAGTACCTCTTGGGAGAGAGAGAGGAGGGTGAAAAGAAATACTAGCACATCCCTTACCTATAGGACAAAATTTCAACCCTAATGCATCCATGAAAGAGATATGGGTTTTTTTGGATCTACCACTAAAATGTCTGACTAGTGGAGAAGAACTACCTTGGATCGATTCTCTCAGACCATTTGACTTGCAATACTGCAGAAAAATCCAAATAAAATTCATATATAAATAAAAAACAACACATGACATGAGCGAGAAAAATGATCCATTCATTTCATTTAGTAGAATAGACAACGTTTTTATAGAATAAGTTGAGCATACAATTTTTATGAACCAAAGTGGACCATTTCTAACTAACCAACAATGAAAAAAGGTCCTAAACCCTAACAACTATCTTATTTGACTAGTTCATGGTACTTGGGATTTTTTCCCAACCTCCTAGGTAGATATGTGCCCCATGTGGCCTTTGTATTTAAGTGCATTTCAATTGGAAGGAGGTGCACCTTTGTGTTAGCTCCTTTTTGCTATGCCTCGAGATGTGTGCTCTCGTCCTTGGGGAGTGTTCATTCCAACATATTCATCATTGGCTAAGACATCCTATTGCATGGACATAAAGAGGCAGGATAATCAGGAAAGATGCAAAGGAATTCAAAAATAGATTAAGTATTCTCCCTTATAGAGAACCAGTGGGTTATTTTGGGCGGCTAAATTTTTACTACACATCATAAGGTAGCTAGCTCCACATAAACATATTCAAATTGTATCCACAACAACTAGGCTAGTAGCAATAAGTATTGTGATTTTTTCCCTTCTTTAGAAAAAAATGACTTTTATTATTTTAATAGTAGTGCATTCTTTATAAAAAAAATATATATATTATTTTAATAGTAGTGCATTCTAAATATATTTTTATTAAATTTTTCCTATGATTTGTTTGTATTATTTTAGTGTTAATAAAGTTTGTTTACAATATATTTGTATTACATTGATTTTACGAAGGTTTTTTTTTGGAAAAAAACAACCCCCCTCATTTTCATCTTACATTGATTAAAGAATCTTGGTCCCTCTGTTATTTTAATATGGATTTTCCCTATCTCATCACCTTGTGGCAGCCCCGTATGGAGCAGTTCTTGGATCTTCCGCTTGATCTCCTCATTCTCTAACAGAGAGTGGCGATATACTTTCCCATTGGAAGTGATGCATCGGGGGTCAAATCGATGGGGTTATTGACCTAATAGTGCAGAGGTACCCCGTAGGTGAGGAGAAGATATTAGGGTATTCTCCCATGACCTTATCAACTTTCTTTCGATGTGTGGAGAGGTTGGTTGAGAGATGACCTCTGACCTTGGTTGGAAAAGATCAATGAAATAGCACTAGGTGGGACTGCCTCAGTTATCCTGTACAATTTCTTGTTCAAAGTAATAATAACATTGTGAGGCCTAGACTCATATGCAACATGGAATTTCAATAAATATGGTTTTTCCAAAAGAACATTACAAACTTCTAGAGGGGAAACATCACACAATACATCGTCTTTGAAGGGCTTGATTTCGTATGATAGGTGACATTGTTGGCTGAGGTGGATGTCTCTTCCTGGGCAGAGCCATCCGATGGTGTAGGGATGTGGGTGCGGCATTGTGGGTAGGTAAAGTCACTTCACAACCTCTTTTGAGATGAGGTTCTTCTAGCTACCTTTATCAACGATGAAGTGAAATGGGGTACCATTCAGCCACATCTATGAATGAAAAAGGTTATCTCCTTCCTCTGTCTCATCTGGTTCACCAGGTTGGAGCTTAGTGGTAGCAATAGTAACACTGTTTTCTACATGAATGATATCTCTCCCCCTTTCTAGTTCTGAATTAGATTCAGAACCCAAATATGATTCAGAGGCTTTCACCTCATCCACCAACAATTTATTTGAGCATAAATCAACAGTGTTATTCCAGGGGACCTTATGGAAGTCATACCACTTCCTGGTATCTTTCTTTGTCTTTTTGATGTCCTTATTTTTTTGTGTCCTAGATTGGTTTTCCTGAGGCAGTCCTTATTTTCTCTCTCCTTTGTTTTGTGGGTTGGGGCCACCCTTTCCTGGATTTTGCTGTGAGAGGTTCCCAGGCCTAAATTGCTGCGTCTTTTGTTTGAGCTTCTGCTCAATTTTGACAACATATTAGTAGGCCGCGCCAAGGGATGAGATGTCCAGAAACACAATTACTTCCTGGATGTGTCTATGAGTATGACCGAAATACTTGAGAACTAGATGCCACTCAGAATCTTTGATACCCATCTTGTTGTGCAAGGTATGAAAGATATTTGTGAACTTGAGCACTAGTTCATCTCTTTCATGCCACAGTGTGGTCCATTTTATATATAGGACGTCATAACTTCAAATAGGGAAGTATTTTTCCTTAATAACATCCCTAAAGGACTCACAGGTGACCGCGACTATAAATAATGAGGGTTCCTCTGTTTCCTTCTACTCATGGAAATTTTCCCACCAATATTTGACATGGGGAACGACTTTGAGGAGCACAAAAGTAATGTTTTCTCTATTCAAGAAGGTATGGACAAAGAAATACCCTTCTAGAAGATTCAACCATTTTTATACAGCATCTCCATTTATCTAACCTTCCAATGTAGGAATATTGAATTTGATTTGTACCTTGAAGGGGGCGTTGCCTCCATTTGAGGAAGATACATCACATGTTGGTAGTCGCTGAAGGATTTGTGAAAAGGTATCCATGATCTTGTTCCTTTGTTGCATGAGGGATTCCTCGAGAAACATTTTAAAGGGATATCTTGTCCCATCATCTTTCGTTTCTCCCACCATGAGAGGTTGATTGTGCATGCGAGAGATTTTTTCCTCAAGAGAAAAAGATCGAGACCCAATTCTTTGTACACTGACCTCATTGGGGACATGCATTAAGAACGACAAGGAGGAAACAACTATGATACCAATGATCTTGATTCTATGAGAAGAATGAAATGAGTACATATTATTATCACAAGATTCTTAACAAAGGATAACAGATATACAGTAAAATTGGCTTCTATTCAATAAGGAAATAAGTTGAAATTATAAAATGTAGCGGAAAACAAGCTTTCTAGAATGTTGGTTGCTTATCTCTGAGAAGATATGTGACGGTTGTGCTCATTTGCAATAAGATGATTAAAATGAGGATCTCAAGGAATTTTTACAATAAATAGTTCAAAACCCCTAGACATCCAAAAACCTAACCCTAAGAGATGAAGCACCAAAAGTCATGTGGGCCCCATTTGGGTAAGTTAGTACATCGACTTTCTAGAGTCATAAATTTTGCATATGATATTCGTTTTAGGTGGACAATAGCTCGTTGGGAAGGCATATCCAAGGAATACACATGTTGCCATAAAGTCAGGGACCTAAAAACTAGGAAAAAAACTATCGAACTCGAAAATTTCCAAAATCAGCCAGCTAGAATAGGTGGGATGCGACCAAAATCCATTGGGATTAGTGGAGGAGGTATATTTTGGAGGAATTAATTGAGCTCCATAGCAATGAGTCCAATGCCTTATGATAGGGTGGTCGTACGGTTATCGAGTATGAGGCTCGATATTTGGAGCTACTTCGGTATGCCCCGTATCTGAACACGGATAAGGTTAAGGTCAAAAGGTTTGTCTTCAGCCTTATATGAAACAATCGTGCAAAGGTGACAATCTTAATTCCTCAGACATTGAATGATGCAGTCCATAATTCCCTCATAGTTGAGGAAGAGTTGACCAACGGGTGTTAGGTCAGGACTCCTACAAGACTGACTCGACAGATGACATCAGATGTGAAAAAACATGAAATGCTAGCCAGACGAAAATCAAGGTATTGAGATGTGTCTAAAGGACCCATGTTCACGACACCCCGATGAACGGTTCCTCAATAGAATACTGCCTGCAGCGGACCACCACGTCAACAGCTGTGCCACCAGCAGCTGTAGCTTAGGTCTATTCAGCAGAACATACCAAGAGCTCTAACTGCTAGGCCAACAACATCCACTTCGGGGACCAGGAGTATTGGGATGAAGACCGGGTGTTGGATATTTGGAGAGACACATGATCACATGACTGTTGAATGTGAAGGCCAAAGTGGCCAAATCAACAGAACACCCTACATCTATGGAAGAGCGTGCAAAAAGGATGCAAGCTATATGAAATCTTAGCATTGAATGGAAAGGGTATGATGGAAGGATTAGAAAAACTTTGGGTAGTATTAGATATTGGAATTTACCATCGAATTAAAAACTATAACTAAATCGGTAGAAATAATGCCTTATCAGATGTCAATGCCTAATTTACAGGAGTTGAAAATGCAACTGAAGGAGTTGTTGGACTTGGGACTTATACGTCCAAGTGTGTGACGTTGGGATGTGCCTCTCATTTTCCTAAGAAATAAGGATGGATTGTGGAGACTTTATATTGACTACCATCAATTAAATAAGGGAACGATAAAAAACTAGTATACGTTGCCTAGAATAAACGATCTGTTGATCAAATGAAGGGTGTGATGGTGTTTTCAAAGATCGACTTGAGATAGGTTATCACCAATTATGAATTAAGGAGGAAGATATTCCTAAGACCGCATTATAGATGAGATTCAATAATGCCCTAGGGTATTCATGAGTTGATGAATAGGGGTTCCACAAATACCTGGAAAAGCTTTTTCAAGTATTCTTTGATGACATATTGATATATTCTCGGAAGACAAAAGAACACGACGAATGTTTTCACTTAGCATTACAGTGTTTATGGGAAACTGTCGAAATGATTGCGAGGATTCATTACTTAGGGAATGTTATACCCGTCAAAAGTAGAGGCTATTATGGAATGGACTGTGCCGACAAACATATCAGAAGTATGTAGATTTGTGGGTTTAGCAGGATACTATCGACGATTCATCGAAGATATTTTTTGAATATAGCAAATATGATCACAGAATTGCAGAAGAAAAATAAGAAGCATATGGACCAAGAAATGCCTGGAATCATTTTGAAGGCTCAAGGAGTAGTTGAAGACAACGTTGATACTAAAATTCATCGACATGGATGAGGAATTATTGGTATGCATGGATGCATCCAAGGAAATCTTAGGAAGAGTCTTGATGCAAGATGGTCGAGTAATGGATTACATCTCAAGGAATGGAGAAAGCATGAGGAGAACTAGGCCATGCATGATTTAGAGTTATTGACCATTTTGTATTCCCTGAGAGTGTGGATACACTACCTGATTGGACGAAAATTTGAACTAAAAATACACCACTGTGTTTTACGACACATTCTTATGCAAAGTGACTTGAATGCACAACAAATTAGTTGGTTAGAACTGCTTAGCGAGTAAGATTTTTAGACTACTTACATAAAAGAAACAATCAATAGAGTGCCAGATGCATTGATTCAGAGACCATGCATATTGGTATAAATAGGTTAAGGAAATTATCGGATAAGAAACCATGACGGTATTAAGGTTTGAAAGATATACATTGGACAACAACAGATTGATGAGGTACAATAACCAGACTTATGTACCGTATAATGAAAATTTGAGAAATACGATCTTAAGAGAATCTCATAGAGAAATATACATGGCTCATCCAGGAGTCATGAAGGTGAGGGAAGACCTTAATCCCTTATTATTATGGAAGGGATGAAGGCGTACATAGTTAGCTACATGGCAAGGTGTCTATAATTTCAATGATTGAAGGTTGAACATAGATATCCGATAGGATTAATACAACCACACTATATTCCATAATAAAAATGGGAGGTCATTTCAATGGAATACATTTTTGGATTTCCACTGACGACAAGGAGGCACAACTCAAATTTCATGGAATTTGAAACTCTGAGGAAGAGTGAACATTGTATTCTTGTGCGTCTGACGTATGAGACACCATAGATAGCTAGAATTTTTGTCAGCAATTTTGTGAGACTACCTGACATGCCAAAAAGAATAATATCCTATAGAGGATAAATGTTTACAGGAAAATTATGGACTAGTTCCGAAGAGGCCTTGGGAACACAACTTAACTCCAGTACAACATATCACCCTGAGACTGATAGGAAGACATAAAGAATGAACCACATTTTGGGAAGATATTTTGTGTAAGGATGTAATGGACCAACATAAACATTGGGAAGAGTTCTTTCCACTTGTAGAGTTTTCATACAACAAAAACTATCAAGGTATCGATAAGATGGCATCGTTGAGTTTCTCTATGGGTGAACTTATTAGACCCCATTGAGCTGGGTTCAACTTTAGGATAGGTCCTAGGTTCGACTACGTCCAACTCCTCTACATTTCTAAGTTTTTCTATGCGATTTTGATAAGGAAATTTTTTCCTTGCATTTGAGACATGCCTTCATTGTCATGGGATAGATTCTATAAACTCGAAAATATGGATAAACTCACCTTTATTACATAACGGACAACATTTATAAATCTCTTGGATGTGAGATGCATAGTGCCTTATGTGCATTCCCTTGGATACGAGATGGACAGTACCCTTATGTGGATTCTCCCCTTCCATTGGAGTTTTTGGTGTTGGTTCTTGTTGGAAAGGTCTTCCTTTTATTGTGGCATATCTCTGCACTGAAATTTAAAACAGAACAATGGTGCATTACCTTATCCTCCCTACCATGTAAAATCTCCTTTAATAATTTTCATTTCTTAGGATTTTGCGAGATAAGAAAATACATAAATTTGAGCTGGTGTTATGAGAATTACCTTGGAGAAGAGTTTCTACCTCCTTTTGTTTTTACTTATTCCAAACCATGAGATCATGCCTCCCTAATCCCATTCCATGAGTTACTTTCTTCTAGGTTATACAAGAAATTATACATAAAGTTAAATTTGAATTAATGTCAGAAATTAATTAATTGTAACTCTCTTACGCAACCTAAATATTTAGAATTATCCTAATTAGAAGATATATCCCACCATTTATTCTTATATTGAATCTATTCTTAAAATTTATCTGGTCTTCACTTAAATAGATATTTAAACCTTGGACGTTTCAATTATACATAAATAGATATGTTTAAATAAATATGTAGCATAATTTTAATATCGCAAACATATTTATTACAATTAATGTCCCAAGGGGTTTACCGAAAGTTACATATTTATTTCCTCCTTGAAAATAGTTGAATTCTATAAAACCTATCTAGTAACCTCGGGGATTTATTGCACCATGAATTTAACTGGTAACTCCAACCATGTACAACTAATTTAATACGATTCCAGGGTTACATACTCAATTAATATGATAATTGAAATTAATATTTATAATTGTGTTAAATTTAATCATTGAATCCTTTGACCAAGTCAAGTGGCTCACCCAAGGCTAAATTTAGCAAAAATTTCTTCATCTTATTAGCGAACTCAACACAATGGAGACCATTTCTTCCTAAGGGGGGAGGATTGATATAGGTAGATATCAATGGACACCCATCTCTTCAAATTTCATATTGGAATTTGTTTTCTATATTTTTGGGTCCTAAACGATTGGAGTTGTTTTGAGGCCCTAAACAACATTTTTTGGGACCTCCAAAGTAACAGTATAGATAAAATTATAGTTTTACAACAAAATGTGTATTCCTTGGATAAACCTTTCCAACAGGATATGGTTCACCTAAAACGAATATCGTACGCAAAATTTACGAGCTCGGGAAGTTGATGTACCAACTTACCCCAACGGGGACCACATGACGTTTGTCGCTTCATCTCCTAGGGTTACATTTTTGGATGTCTAGGGTTTTTGCATTCATTTTTTATGTAAAATTCCTTTGGAGCCTCATTGTACTCATCATCTGGTGAATGAGCAGAGCCATCACATCTCTTCTTAGAGATAATATGCCACCATTCTAGCAAGCTTATTTAAGTCTACATTTTACAATTTCATCATATTTCTTATTTAATAGAAGTCCATTTTTATTGTATCTCTATTATTATTCACTGTGTATCTATGTTAATATTATATATTTGTGTTTTCATTTCGTTTCGCTCATAAATTTGCATCAAAAGAGGAAGGGGAAGATATTATAGTTAGTTAAGGAGGATTTGCAAACAAAAAATCTAGTACTATTACTATAATAAGTTTGGTCATTATGAAATTGATTGCAGGAGAAAACAAACATACATGAACAAATAAAACGATAGTTTGACAAAAACTAATGAAGGCACATCTCAATCCATTTTCATTACATGTCAATCAGCTAAATAATGCAACAATAACGATCTCATGTTATGGGATAGTGGTTGCACCATCACATGATAGGTAAAAAAATCATGGTCTCAAGTATAGATAATTCATTCCTAAATAAAATTAAATTAGGGAGTGATTATTTAGTAAGTGTTCATTAAAGGAAAAATGTCTCTTTTGACCAAGGAAGATGAAATAAAGGACATTTAAAATGTCTATCATGTATCTGGTCTCAAACATAATCTGATGATTGTAGGGTAGTTAAGTGAAAATGAGTATGAAGTCATATTTAAAGGTCCCACATGTACCATATTATAGAAGCCACCATATAGGAGAAACATTGCAAAAATACGAATGACCAAAAACATAATGTTTCCATTACTGATGAGGAACCTTAATCAATTAAAAACATATGTGTAGAATGTTTCAATCTCAAATGGGTGATTCTTGTGGCATATTGCATATGGTAATTTTCCCTTCAATAGTCTTAGAATTTAAAAAACTAAATCTATGCTCACAGTTATCCCCATGATAAATGTTCAAGATGACTCTTATGATAGTTTCATCTTAGCTAAATACAATAGAGATAGTTTTCAAGTAGCTGCTTCCTATAGAGTCAAGGCACAAGTTGAACTAGTACACACACATATTTGTGGTCTGATGTAAATAGAATCAATAGAAGGTAATTTTTTTTTTAATATTTATCAATAATTTTAACTATATTATCTAGGTATATTTTTTCTAGAACAAACCACAAACATTTGGAAAATTCAAAGAATTCAAATCCACGATAGAGAAAAAGTGGGAAGTACATTAAGGTACTCAAAGCAGATGGAGGTGGTGTGTAACGAACCTCCTCGTTACAGGGACACCCTCTTATAACAAGTGCAAAATTTTATTTTTTTTGTGTGTGTGCATGTCTACAAAGATCATAAATACATGCGACTCTGCATCGCCATATGACGATGAACAGGACACATGCAATGCGATGAAAAAATAAGAATTTAAGATGCACATAAACCTCTCCAAGTAAAGAACGACAATCAACAGACAATAATAAGACTGACTACCCATATGTCCTACCCTGCAATGGTTAGGACCTCCAAGACACATAAGCAACGCTCAAGCCCAGGTTCCCATCGATTTTATCAATTTAAGGTATCAGGGCTCGTGACTGTTCTGAGGAACATGGAGGCGTCTACGTCTCACTCGACACAAGAAAACCAAGCACACAAAGGTTTACAACCCAGTACAACATTAATTAAACAAGGGACTACAATCGATATGAGTCTTAAAGCCATTCCATTGCGCAACTTTAGGTCATAATTGGTCATCAAGGTACCCTCTAAAACAACATTCAAGGGACCCTTTAGTATAAGTCTGAGCCTTCGACTGGTCTAATGTTTAAAAAGATAATTAGTCATTAATTAGAATCATAAATATGATGGATAGTTATAATTGTCATTTAACGCAATAATTAACATTTAATCTTTAACTAAAGATCAATAATTAACAAAAAATCCTAAAATCATTTGATGTAATCATTGTAAAATTTTACATTAACATTCATTCAATGATCTAAAGTTATAATTCGATTGACAATAAAAAAAAAAAAATATCTCATGAAGCACTTTTATCTCCAAAATAACAATTGTTACAAGATCACTCACATTCAAAATAGAATATATAAAACATCAAGATTCTATGGAAAGAAAAATAGAAATATTCAATTTATAACAATAGAGAACAAGAAAAGGGAAAAATGACATTCGCTGCCAGGTAAACCGAAGATAGGTAAGGGCGTCTAAATCGGTGCAGGAGAATTTAAGTGATGGGTGCATGCCCAAAAATTAGAAATTAGATTGGCAACAATCAAGGCAACCGTCAGAACTGAGAATCCAATGGGCATCTTTGTCTTGACCGCGTCATAGCTGAACCCTTTCTCCGCCGTAAATAGTGCGACTTGTAGAGGTAGATGCACGGGCAACAGTTTACACAGTGCGTAGAGGGAGGACGTATCCAACGTTTACAGACGGGTGACTTTAGAAAAATTTTAGAGGTGAATTTACATGATTTGGACACCGTTGTATGGGAAAAGTTAGGCGATCTCAACCAGTTGTAGAGGAAAGGATTTCAAGAAATAACCACAGTTGTCGGAGCTAAATTGGGCAACTTCACTACAGTTGCAGAGGTAGACTGTTGAAGGGTTTTAAAGTGGATAGTAGAGGCAAACAGACGTGGTTTCCATCCAGTTTGTAGGGGCATAATAGATGTGATTTAAACGATTTGGTTCATGCTCTAAAACGGGTTACGAATTTGGTTCATGCTCTAAAATGGTTCAGTTCATACTCTAAACTTAAACTTACATTATGTACAATCTTAAACATAAAATTTCATTATACCAGATTACATTACATGAATTCCGAACACAAAAATGCATTCCATACATGTAAAATTCAATCAAAAATTCAGACCTATAACTACAAGAATCGATTTAGCAATAAATTTCGTCATAAAATGAAGACAGATGAAGGAACGAATTCTCGTGCAACCAGAGCCAAACACAACACAAATAATCACACCAATGCACTTAACTTCTGTGATAAATTCCGAAGGAGAGACGGTTAAATCCATAGTTGATAGGTGAAATAAAACGCAGAGTGGAATCACAAGGAGTGCATTAAGCGCTATGCTGAGCTAGCATGGAAACATTTAACGGAGAGTCAACGGGGGAAAATAGGAATTATAACAGCAGTAAATTTTTTCATCCTCTCGTGATAACGAAGGTAAGTAACTTTATTAACAGAGGTAGGAAACAACAGTAAATTTTTTTTTATTATCTCACAATATAGCATAGGTAAGTAACAGTGGTAACATATTTATTATCAAGAGGTTCTTCAATAGCTTGTTAGTTGTAATTCATACCCAAGAAACCCATAGAGTGTAAAATTATACAGGATTGCAACAATAATTACTGTATCACATGAGAAGTTTTAAATAAAAACTACAGTTACAACAGTTACACTTGAAATTGACGAGTAAATACATAAGAAACCCAATCAATCCAATTACACAGATATACCGATCCCAGCATAAGTAGTAATGCATTCCAATCTACTAAAATACAATCATACCATTGCCTTATCACTTTCTCCGAGTGTCGTTCACGCGCTCTGTGTTGTTCCCGGTCGTCGACCATCGAGACCTCACCGGTACCTCCCAGCCAACGCTAGGAGTACTCTGCTTCCCCCTTAGCCCCTCGAGCCGCAAAGGGGCCACACACTATTAATATGGTACGTCTAGCTTCCCAGCTCGCCTCGCAAGGCTGAGCTACCACTCTTATCTGAGCTGGGAAATCCCAACTCCTCACAAGTAAATCAGTCAAGTCACTAATCCGACAGTGTAACGTTACGCTAACAGTCGATCCCCTTTCTTCCTTCTCCTCTCTTTCTTTTATAGCATTTTAGCACTTCCATTCTTTCCCTAATCTCATTAAATTTTAATTTTTAAATAAAAAGTTCCAAAAATTCTCCTTCGTACAAGTGGCATCCATCCCCCACTTTCCTCTAATAATTATTTTCTTTAAATTAGAAATTGTCTCATTTCCCTCACCCACCTAGAGTTGCTCCTATTTTTACTCCTAGGTGTCCCTAGATTCCCTTACAGGTTTTAGATACTTTCCCTAAATGATGTTGCTAAATTAGTTCAATTTAGAAGGTTCTTTATTGCAGATTCTTTACTAAGTTGACCTCACTTTTTACCATAAGTTCCCTTCTTTCCTTTATTATGTTTTCTCCATTCCTTAGTTTCCTAAATTTTATTATTTCCTTCTTTCCCCTTTTTATTAGAGCCAAAATGGCAGTTGCGCAAATTAACCTATTTTCCTTTTTATTAATAATTTAATACCTTTTACACTTTCACAAGTTAAAGAATTAAATTCTTCTTGTACAATTTTAAATCCATTGATTTTAATTAAATTCTTACTCTCTTCATTTTACCCCAAAATTTTTATCAAGACTAAAACTATTACTTAAGTGGTTTTTAGTTTAATTTTTATTTTTTTATTTTTATAGGGTATTTTTCTTAAGGTTAGACAAAATTTTACCCCTAGAAAAGCTTTAGACTTAGGACTTAGATTTTGAACTGGGCGACATTTAATTAGGGAAGTTGTTTAAGAATTTATTGATGTGTTAAATGTCTTAGGGCCATCTAGGTTTGTTCCTTCATCAACATCAACGCGACGTACCCTTCAGGACACACCACGTGCTCCAAGGGTGCCACTCGCCTCGTTTGTTTATTTTGTGTGACGTGCCCTTCAGGATGCACCACGTGCTCCAAGGGTGCCACTCGCCTCTTGTGTTTCTTTTGCACGATGTGCCCTTTAAGATGCACCACGTGCTCCAAGGGTGCCACTCGCCTCTTGACTGATTGGTATACATCAATAACCCCTGGAGTCAATACTCCACAAGGTGAACTTGTGGGAGACTAAGGGATTCTAAGGAATAAGTCCCCCACCTTATTGCACCCATTAGAATCATCATGAGTGATTGTCGGAGTCTGCCCTCACAGCATCGTGGGTCCTCTCGAACTAGGTAATCGTTAACCTACAGTTCGAGCCATGGCGGGAGTGCTAGTAGGCTATGGCAGGGCTATTGTCCACACCTCTCCCTCAACCTCTCTGGTAGTTGTGTGTGGCTCCTTTACTCCATATGTGAGTCTGGTCAGCAACATATCGTCAACTTGCATCATAAACAATCATGTCACACATGTCTACATCATATCGTCTAATCAATGTACTAAAATCATAGTAAAACAATCAAACCCCAATAGCACACTCTCTGACTCGATCCGAAGTCCAAGGGTTTCATCGATGCCTCTTCATCCTCAAGGTCCAAAACCCTACACACTCAGTAAAATCGAGTCAATAGCACCTGTCTATGTCAAAGCAGTAAAACATCAGGTCATCTATCATAATGCCTCATAATCAAGAACAAATGTTTTAATATCATAATACTCAGGATCACTTGCGAGCAAGTGTCCTTAAAGAATAAGTTTTCTCAGTGCGCCAGAGTGGGATGTTACATGGTGATTATGATTCCAAATAATTTGTAGCATTTTGTAGGATACAAGGAATCACCAGGTAGTTTACAACAGGGTGCACTCCCATAGAAAAATGGAGTAGTTGAAAGGAATAACAAGACCATAATGAATATGATTGTAATTATTCTTAAGGATAAAACCCTCTCAAATGAATTTTGGGTAAAAGTTGTTTCTTGGTTATTTTATATACTAATATATATCTCTAAACAAGAGTGTGAAGGAAAAAATTCCTCAAGAAGAATAAAGTAACATTTTAAATTTTTTTGTTGTGTAGCTTATGCACATGTTCCAGAAGAATTGAGAAACAAGCTTGATGAAAGAAGTAAAAAATGTATATTTGTTGGATGTAGTGAGTAGTCTAAAGCATACATATTGTATAAGCATGTGATAAATAATTTTATAGTAAGCAGGGATGTTAAATTCTGAGAAGACCGATCATGGAGTGATCAAATTAATAAAACAATTGGAACTCAAATTTGGTTTCTAAAAATAGAAAACCAATACTTCCAACTCCACAGGTAGAAATAAAATATTCAAGATCATAAACCCAAAAAATTCACACTCCTTCAAACAATGATTCATACCACATAATAACTTCTCCAAGGAACCAAAAAATGAGAAGTTTGAGAGAAACAATGCACAACATGATGATGTGGATTACACACTTTTCTTTATTATCATGTGAGTGAATTTAATTTGAAGAATAAATAAAGTAAGAACAACGGGTTCAATCGATGAATGAAGAAATTAGTATCATTGAGAAGGGCCACTCCATTTAGGTAAAGGAATTATGTCATGGGGATCCAGGAAGAAACGCCACAATATCTTATGTTGAAGTAGAGTATTTAGAAACTACATCAACAACATGTCACGTTGTATGGTTGAGAAGACTCTTAGGTGATATTACACATGAAGAGAATGAGCCAACTCCCATCTTTTGAGACAACAATCCAATCATTGCACTATCCAAGAATCATGTGATTCATTGGATTTTTAATAATTGTAACATGATTTCACTATCCAAGAATCATGATATTGTTAACAATGTGATATAGATGGATGTCGGTGGCCTCCCAACTATTCCAACTGGCTCATTTTGGTAGTTTTCTAGTTTGATAGTTTTTTCTCTAGTTTTTGGGTCCCTGACTTGCGGGGCCATTTTGAGGCCCTAAAAAATGTTTTTTAGGCCTCACCACATTCCTCAGATATACCTTTCTAACATGATATCGTGCACCTAAAATAAAGATCGTATGCAAAAGTTATGACCTCGGGAAGTTGATGTACTAGCTTACCCAAACGGGGCCCACATGACTTTTGGTGCTTCATCTCCTAGGGTTAGGTTTTTTAGATTTCTAGTGTTTTTGGCATTCATGTTTATTGTAAAAAAGACCTTGAGAGACTCATTGTAATCATGTTCTTTCGAATGAGCGCTACCTTCACATATCTTCTCAGAGATAAGACACCACCATTCTAGAAATCTTATTTCTGCTGCATTTTAGAGTTTCAACTTATTTCCTTATTGAATAAAAACCAATTTTACTGTGTCTAAGTTAGGCGTGACATGAAGGAGTTGTTTATCAGAGATGAACTTCATGGGCATCACGAGGAGTGCTTGGAGACTCTCATATACACTCTCCTTCACACCACTCTGGACACAGGGACTTCATCCTCAAACATTGTGCATGATCCTTAGATGGAACAGAAGCCAGGCCCAAGCTCCTGATGATTAATTTTGATTGTTGGTTTTTTTATGTCTTTAGACAGATTACTTCTCTTGGCTCTAGCCCCATGAGGCACCTTGGTTTATTTTTCTGCAATTGTGAACTGTTTGTACAAGTGGCAGCATTGGTTTCTCATCTGGGTGACGCAACCACTGTCTCATTGTTTACCCTGATAGATGTAATTTTTTGATACCAGAAGGATAATTTAATAAACATTTATTTATATAAGTATCCTACTTTATTTAAGAAAAAAAAATGTTGATTTATGTTTTACGATACCGTGTTAAAATTAAAAATGCTTTATTTCATTTTATTTATAAACATTATTGTATAAACATCATTGTACTATGTGAAGTAGAGTTGATTCCGTGTGGAGCTGATTGTGTAGTGATGGGAGATCTGGGTAGTTATCAAATTATAGTTTCTAACTTATAATTTAAATTTTGTTTGATTTGAAAATATGGTTGAAAATAGTCAAAACAGGTCATCAAATTTAATAGTTTCTTATGGAATTTCACAATGAAATGTCAGTCCAACACTAAAATGTTTATGTTAGTCTTTGGTTTCTTTTCGAGTTTTCAATATATTTATTCAAGAAAATGTGAAATAAAAATTATAGTTTCTAACATGAAAATTGTCAAAACAAGTCATCAAATTTTATAGTTTCTTATGAAATTTCACAATGAAATGGCAATCCAACACTAAATCGGTTATGTTAGTCTTTAGTTTCTTTTCGAGCTTTCAATATATTTATTCAATAAAATGTGAAATAAAAATGTGTACTTTGTATTAAAAATTGAAATAAAAACATGATTTAGAATGTAAAGTTAAAATACACTTTAATATAAATAAGCGATTTTCATTAAAATTTATATTCATATAATTTTTTGTTTATCGAAAATGGTTGATCTGGAAATTATCAATCCTCTGCACATTGGAATTATTCACTAATTCCATTCATATGACACCTACCATTAATGGAATTATTCATTATACCATTAATGGAAGTACTCACTATGACAGTCCAACACTAAACTGGTTATGTTACTATTTGGTTTCCTTTCAAGCCTTCAATATATTTATTCCAAAAAATGTGAAATAAAAATATGTACTTTGAAATAAAAATTGAAATAAAAACATGATTTAGAACTATTAAAATATACTTTAATATAAGTAAGCGATTTTCATTAAATTTTATATTGATATAAAAAAAAATTGTATGTAAAATGGTTGATGGAAATTATCAATCCTGTGCACATTGGAAGTATTCACTAATGCCATTAATATGACACCTACAATTAATTCAATTAAAAATATGAAAATCTAAATGAAAAAAAGCAAGCCTTAGTACATGACCTCTTATATTTATTTTTTTGTTATCAGGCCACAAAATCAAATTCGTTTTCGACTTAATGTTTTTCAATCAAACTCAATGAAAACTATGTTTAATATGTAGAATATAAATAACTTGTTACATGTTCATCATACACATTTTTATTTCAATTTGATTCAAGATATTAAAATCTAAATGCAAAAATTTAACAATTTAATATAATATGAATACTTTTGGAATCAAAATTCACAATTTCATAATTAAAATTGATACTTTTTAAGATGACTTAAAAATTTTAATTTGGATGATAATCATATGTATTACCTTGATTTATTTAATTAGAATGTTAATAATACACTTTAAGATGTCTTTAATTTTTTTCTAAGACATCAATAGTCCCTTATAATGACATGGAAATGGGTCCTAGTTTTGATATGAAGTTATCGTCTTCATATGAAAAAGCATTGAACAATAAAATTGCAAATAATGAATGAAAATCCTATATGTAGTAAATTGGTTACATGCATTAAAGGATTTGTGTATACAATTTGGATAATTTGTAGAATTAAAGTATAATCATCCAAAGTATAGGTCAATTTAGGTTCCCTAGATACAATCTATACGTTATTCCCTAAAATTGTAAGTAAGGCTTGGTAAACTTTATAATTCATAAAAAATACAACTTTTCATAATTGAATGGACCATGAAAGTAAACTAAACTGGAAATGATTTTAGAATCCTAGATATTCATAAATACGTGTACTTTCAATGCAAAATATAAAATTATAGAATGTATATGTCACTTGTTTAAAGAAATCTTAATGGTATTCCATATTCTATTATCCGTTCATGATCGGCTTTACACATTTTCCGTTTTCTAACTTTTTTTTTTTCTTGATTGAACTTCTATTAACTTTATGCGCATTGCACATACCAAATGACTATATTGACAACTTATGACATATGACTAGTACTCTTGAAAGTGAACATGAATATCGGTTTCATGGGTTTCTTGAAAAACATATCCTTTCAATATGATGGATCCTCTTTCATATATAAAACCGTTATCATCAAAATATTTTAATAACCTCATATTTTGTTTTGTGCATCGCATCAAAAATTATTTCACGTTTTCATTGTTTTCTATAGGTGCAACCATGACAAAGACATCTACTTCAAATAATTTGATATATCGGACAACAAATAGTTCATGTTAGATTATCACACAAATACATCTACAAGTTATTTGAAAAAAAATAAACATAAAAATTACTTTCTCTAACAACATCAGAAACTCTATCACCATCAACTGACACTATAGTTTCATTTGATTCCATCTCCTCTGAGTTTGCAAGTGGCATTTTCCATTTTATATTAAGGTCGGTATTTCTCTAAGCTTTAACATATTCTACATTTTTGTTTTCGCAAATCTCTATGGATTCTGTGTCCTCTATGCAAACTGAAAAAAAAAACAAGACTCATTTCTTCTATCAAATGAAAACACATTTTGCTAACATATTATTTTAACTGAATGCATTTTTTGTGTCCCATGTATTTTATTGTCTTCATATGGGATTGATCTATTTACATATTGGATTCGAACATACCAAAAAAACCTGCACAAGACAAGAACTTGTTAACTTGAAATTTCTCAAAACAATTATTGAAAATTGAATATAAATTTGAACACATGAATAATAATATCTTGTGTTCATGTGTAACATGTATATATAGACACACCTGCGCACATCCATTGATGTATTATTTTCATGGATTAGCGCCATTTTTCACCATTCAACAAGTTGATCAGCAGATTCAAATTGATCAGGATGAGGCTTCATATGATAGCTTTGAAGTTCTCATTCTACACATGCCCCTGCACAACCATGCTCTCCTTTTCCATGACCAGTCTAAAAAAAATTCCAACAATGTTTAATGTTTGATTTTTTATGAAGAATACACAACCAATAGTGTAATGACCCCCGTCGTTACAACCACATGCGACACAAAGAAAGTGTAATTTTTTTTTGTTTTAAGAAGGAAGGAAATCAACTAAAACAAATAATCAACACAACTTGATGATGAACACAACCTGCGCATTCAGGAAACAGACAACATAGACCCATCATACTAGCAGATAATGCAACTGGACGAAACATGCGATAATAAAAAATAAAGATAAAAAATGGTTACCCTCGCGACACGGGAAATATGACGCCTACAAGATAAAGGACAACATCAACACCCCGAAACATGGGCCTTGATGATCAATATCTATAAGCCTAATCACATTAAGGATTTACATAACCAGGTACCAGCATCAATTACAACGAACAAAATGTCCATGTCGGGAAGCACAAGACTTCATCTAGGCTATCATTCACATCTATCCATCAAGGCGTGCAATGATCCCCTCATTAGGAATCATGTCTTCATAAGGCCATAGGTGTGACAGTAACCCTAGTGATACATAACATATCTAGACCAATAACCCAAGAAAATCCAATGCGCTAGGAGAGCGAATCAACTGACAAGAATACATGAAGACTATACCCAAGCACCCAAACAAGAAGTCGACAAGATGCAAGGTAAAATCACTCAAATTAAATTGCGCAACTAACCGAAGGATTTCTTTCTTACTACAAGGAAACATTTTTGGTGAAACAACTATGACCAACCACCATTTACAATTCGACTTAAGGCACAAAGCGCATAGTAACGAATTAACTGTTAAGCTATTAAATGTTTAGCTAATAAAACTATTAAACCCTCAACCATTAATATTGCGCAAGATATTAAATTATTATTCCAATAAACCATTAATTTTTAATCATTATGTCTAAGTGTGAATGTGTGAACTATTATCATTGCAACATTTAATCTGTTGTTTGCATAAGTCATAAGACATATATATAAAACCATTGACAAATAAAAACAATAAATGTAATTGTAATAGGGATCACTACCATCAATGAAACCATATCTTTTTAAAACTGATATGTCCTACATTCAATTAAATTACTACCTAAGAGATCGAATGATGATAAGTTTGACGAAGTTAATATACAAAACATAAATCGCATCTTTTTAGAATATACATCATTTTATGTCAGTTAAAAATCTAGAAGTCCAGAAATCACAATCCATTAAAAAAATCATGTGTTATCTATTAATAATAAATCAACATTCAACAGATTGTTTTCCATTAATAAGGAATTAACAATATAAATGAAATAACAAGGAATTAACAATATAATTCATTGTCTAAATAAAAGAAACATTGTCTATGACATCGTTGTCCACACAAAAGAATTATTCATATAAAAGGAATTAACAAGATATGTATCGTTGTCTAATTAAAAGGGAAATGCTGACTATAATATCAGTGTCAAACACCAAATTTTTTTTGTCTCGAATTAAAATCGATGTCAACAAATAAGTCGTTGCCTACTAGTAAATGATATTGTATCTATTTGAAAATCGTTCCCAAGACATCCATATTGTTGTTTAACAAATGGGTAAATGGTTTTGTAAACCGTTAAAAGGGAGATAAAATCTCTATGAAAATTACATCTTGCCAGGGAAATTTGCTATCTAACAAGATAACAAAAGTCATTATCTATTAATGCTATCAATCAATAATGTTATCAATATGCTATCAACATTTTCTCGACATACAAAAATTCATTGTCCAATAATGTTGTCAATCAATAATGATATCTAGTAAAGGTATTGTTGGGTAAAGATAGGGTAAATCCCTGTATAAAAATGCCAAGAAGTTCACCCAGGGGCACTACCTTACCTAGGAAAAAATGCCAAGAAAATAACAGATATATCATAAAAAACGTAGACATATGTATAGATTCGTTGTCAAAAATCTATACACTGCAACCATTCAACACAGTCACACTCAATCATGAATTCGTTGTCCTTCAATTGTAAAAACATTGTCTATTAAATTATGTGGTCTATTCAGAACAATGTCTAAATTATAAATTATTGTTTAGAACATATATTTCTATCCATTAATGATATCGTTGTCTAAAACATAATGACATCTAATAATGTTGTTGCAGTCTAATAATATATCGCTAACTAATATTGATATATTATATTGATATCTATTGATATCTGATAATGATATCGCTACTTATTAATGATAATGTTGTCTAACAAATATAATAATGATATCACTATCTGATAATGATATTATTTTCTAACAAATTTAATAATGATATCGCTATCTGATAATGAAATCTAATAATGATATGAAATTGCAGAGTTAAAAATCACAGTGGTAAAATAGCAGTGCGAACATCGCAGTGGTAAGGATATCATGCTGAAATCGCAGGGTAAGGTCACCATGGCAAAATCGCAGGGGAAATTTTGTATGCTAAAATCGGATTGGTAAATCATATGGTTGAACTGCAGGGATTTTACCATTCAATGCAGAGATTTTACCATTCAGAAAAAATGCAGAGATGTATCATTCAAGGTAGAGATTTACCATTCCATAAAACGTTGGGATTTATCAATCAACGCAGAGGTTTACCATTCCAGAAAATATTGGGATTTATCAATCAGAGACACAGAGTTTAAATAGATTTTAACAATCAAAATGCAGAGCATAATTGGAGTTTAATCAATCAAGACATAGAGAACCAAAACAACTCTGAGAATCAACGCAACTCTAAGAATCAAACGTAGAGAAAGAAACGATGGTGGAAAGGAGAGAATAAGTGTCCATGAGGGAATTCTTTGCTAGGAAGAGAATGATCCTACACTTATTATCCATGCACAGGAAAGAAGGGCATTTGAATCTAAGTCTTTAAACACCGGAGTGACGACCGTCGATTCCGCTCCTAGTAGACTCATTAGGCATAGACTAATAACTTAAGGGATCATGGAATAGAGGATACAAACACAATATTCATTTAGATCTTCTCTGTGGAGAAGCAAATAATGAAATAAAATCACAATAAAGGAATAAAGAAAACACAGGCAGGAGATACAAGAACATAGATAAAGTATTGATTCTGAGGCTCATTGTGGTCACGCGCATAAAGATAGTAACTCATAAATAAAGGATACATTTGATGGAAAGGGTTCTTACTGAATAAATCAAGCGACAAGGAGATTACAAGTACCATAGGAATGCGTATACAAGAAAGATCATGGAAATGATATATTCAACCAAGTAAAGAAAAATAAACATGTGTAAATTAAATTTCATTGCAAGTAACAACTTTAATAGGCGTACCTTAGCCAAATGCAAATTGTTTGAGGTCGTTGTCCCGCACACTTCGTCCAGCTCCCGCTTGCCAACCAATGTGACCTCACCAGTACCTCCCAACCAACACTACGGGTACTCTTCTTACCCTGAGCCCCACGATTTGCAAAGGGACCATGCAGACAATACAAGAGAACGCTAGCACCCAGATCGCCTCGCAAGGTCAAGCTACCACTCGTTACCCGAGCTGGGTATCCCAAATCCCACAAGAGAAATTTCAATCAAGATAAAATTTCAGCAACGTAACGTTACGAAAAAATATGAGATCCATAGTCCTCCTCCTCCATCCTTTTTATAGAGTTTTTAAGTAATCACTTTCCCAAATTCTCATTAAATTCCTTTTTCATTTAATTAATTTCGAAAAACCTCCCCAGTATACATGTTGCCCATCCCCTCATTGCGCCAGAAAATAAATTTTAATAATTAATTAAATATTCTTAGTTACCGCACCCACCTAAAATCATTCCTAAAAACGCTTCTTGGTGTCCCAATATTCCCTTACAAATATTAAATTTACTTAAGCCTTACTTAATTCCTAGTTGAGTTCATAAATACAAAGTTCCAAAGGAAAGATTCCTTACTAAGTTAGACATTCATCTTTTTCTTTGTGTTTCCGCTTTTCTTTACATTTCCCTTTTTCTTTAAGTTTCCTATTTCTTTTAAGTTTCCCTCTTTTTCCTTTTTAACTAAAAATCAATTTACCAAGTGTAGATAAAACAACCATTTACCCTTTTTCCCTTTTAATTAAAAATTAATTTAGCAAATGTAGATAAAAACAACCATTACCCATTTTTAAAAATTTAATCCTCCAATAATTTTGACTTTAATAAACAAGTTTGAATTTCTTACCCCCCTTCTTGTTACATGTTTATTTATTAATTAATTAATTTATTTTTTGACCATATGTTCTACTTAGACCTAGGTTTTAATTTTCACTAGGATGGGCGAAATTTTTTAAGGGAACTTCTAGTTATTAAATTTTTACTCATACCGTGATCTATTTTAATGTCGACCAGGTCTTAAGGAGGCATAGTTTTCTAGAAACTAGGTTTATTAACTTATCAGTGAAAATCGTGATGTGCGCTTCAGGATGCACTACGTGCTCCAAGGGTGCCACTCACCTCTTTCCCTTTTCTTTGTGCGACGTGCCCTTCAATATGCACTACGTGCTCCAAGGGTTCCACTTGGCTCATGACTGAATTTGGTAGACTTCAAACCCCTGCAGTCAATACTCCACTAGGTGATATTGTGGGAGACTAAGGGGTTCTAAGAAATAATACCCCTGCCTTATTGTGTGCCCCTTATAATCATCATAAGAGACTGTCACAATCTTCCCACTCGGCATCATGGGTCTTCTCGAACTAGGTAATCATTAACCTACAATTCGATCCATGGAGGGAGTGCTAGTAGGCTGTGGCAGGGCTGCTGCAACACCTCTCCCTCAAATTCTATATTTTTCGTGCATGACACCTCTACTCCAAATGTGAGTCTGGTAGGCAAGTTATCATCATCCTACATCCATCAATGAATCATGTCAGCAATAATAAGAAGCCATCGTAATATCCAATCATATGTACATGTGTCACCTCAACAACATTCAAAACTAACAGTCCACTCCCTAACTCAATATGGAGTCCNGAAAAATAGTATAATAACCCGAATCACTTGCATGCAAGTTTCCTCAAAGAATAAGTTTTCTCAGTGCACGCAAAAGTGGGATGCTACATACACCCCCTCTTGGTTTAAAATTCGTCATGAAGTTTTACAGTATATAAGTGCCGAAATAAAGTGTATTACAGTATCATAAGTCTATCTATCAAACAAAAATGGAAATTGTTGGCGCATATCATATGTGTCCTCCCAGGTGGTCGAGTACGGACTATAGTTGTCCCACTGAAGCTTGACTGGATCTATTGTTCGACGTCGTAGTTGTCGAATGTGATGGTCCAGAATGCAGATTGGATCCACCATGAGCGCACCCTCATGAGATACCTATAAGGAACTCATGTCAATAACATGTGTAGGATCACTAATATAATGTCTCAAAATAGATACATGAAAACATCATTCATACACCTCAAAGAATCAGGCAAGGCTAGTCGATAGGCCACAGGCCCCTTCTTTTCCACAATATTGAAAGGTCCCATGAACCTAGGAGATATTTCAAAACTTTTTTCAAACTTGATCAAACTCTTATGCGGTTTCACCCGCAATAAGACTTGATCGCCAACTTCGTAACTACAGTCGACATGGTTGTGCATCGACAAAACTCTTATGTCGATCCTACACTTCTTTGATTCTTTGTCTTATTGTTTTCATTTGATATTCCATTTCTTGAATCTCTTCTGGTCCCACCAGTACCATATCCTCAATCCGATCCCAACTCAAAGGCATCTGACATGGTCACTTGTAAAGAAACTCTAAACGTGCCATCTTAATGGTGCTTTTGATAATTCTTGTTATACGTGAATTCTAACAATGGAAATAATTCTTCCTAATGCTTATTCCATCACATACATGCGCAACATGTCCTCCAAGATTTGGTTTGTTCGTTGGGTCTTATCGTCTGTCTCCGAGTGATATGTGGTACTAAATTTAAGTTGGGTTCCCAAGGGCTCTTGCAAAATAGTCCAAAATAGTCAATTTAACACTGATCCTCTTACGCACGCCATGCAGTCTCACAATATTGTTGATGAAAAATTTAGCTATGTCAGGTGTCTCATACTTTGTACACATAGGAATAAAATGAGCACTCTTTCGTCCGAGTGTCGACTACCACAAAAAAATCGAGTCGTGTCTCCTTGCCTTCAGTGGAAATCCAACAATGTAATTCATCGAAATTACCTTGCATTTTGATTTCAAAATAGCGTGTGGCTGTAGTAATCCTCTCGGATGTCTATGTTCAACCTTCACCTTCTAACATTCTAGACATTTTGCCACGTAGTTGACTATGTCTTCCTTCATTCCTTTCCAGAAGAATAAGGGTTTAAGGTCTTCCCTCATCTTCTTGACTCCAGGATGAGCCATATATATTTCTCTGTGAGCCTCGTTTAGGATCAAACTCCTAAACTCATCACTGGGCGGTACATAAATTCGACCTTGAAATCTCAATAATTTGTCCTTGTCCTATTGAGCACTCAACACACCGTAAAAATCCTATGTTAAATTTTTCTTTTTGGGTACCACTTTATCTTTTGCATTGTCTAATTCGAATTCATTATGAAAAATGTTGCCTTTGCTTATAATTTTTTAATCTCATTAAGTCCGCCAAAGTTTTCTTGAATCTATGAAAACTCATGAATTAAAAAAACACTTAACGCTTAAATAAGGAATCAATGTCCAAAACAATCCCCCTCGACGCGCTCAAGGATTCTTCATCGGAAGTAATTAAAGGATGAAATAAAATCACTTGAAAAAACTCAGTCACTGAGTGTCGATCTACATCGTCATCGCCAAAAAGAAGCTTTATTTTGTGACAAAAATTACACAAGAACATCGCTGACAAACAATCCCCTTCAGCGTGGGTAAATGCGAAGAGAGTAAACGTTAATGAAGAAAGAAATACTATCGTTGATGGTCGATACCCGACGCACTTAGAGAAATGGAGGAGACCAACCCGTGATGAACATTCGGGCCATGCTACAAGTTTTCTCCGATCGCTGACGCTCAAAACATTTTTGCATCGAGAGTTTTGAAGATGCTAACCCAAAGGAAACTACATGATAGTTTAACCCCCGATTGTCGACCCCCAATCCACCCACTAGGAAAGCGACAGGATGGGACATTTTATCACTAGATACGTTGCAATCCGGAGAATTTAAGGGACTAATTAATTCCAAATCTTTTATTAGTTTCTAATTCGTGCACTAATCAAAAGGACTCGTTTAATTTACCGATACAACACATCACCCTCCGCGCCTCTACCATCAACCCACGATGAATTAAAGTATAGATATTTGGTGGTAGATTTGTTTGAATTTCACTCATCACCCAAATTAATTGGTTTATACAACCGGTAGGTTATTCTCCATTAAAGCCTCTTAAGCCATTGTAAACAAGATTATTTTTCTCACTAAGAAGTTTCAAAGCCTCTAGAAGAATGAGACAAGAAATTCAAAATCTTTTGAGCCCCTCCTCGTGAGTATTGAACTACAAATTCTAGCAAGCATTACATGTATGTACAACTCTATATTTAATGTGTTTTCACTTCAAATATATACGCTAAATATCCAATAATATATCTCTGTGCACAGGTCCTAAATGAGGGATTTCGGTTGCAGGAATAATTCCTCAAAAAAAACCCAGTACTAGGCAATCGTCGAGGGTGCCCGAGATGAAAGAACCAAAGGTAGGAGAATGCTCATCCCACAGGCCAACAAAAAAATTATAATTTTCTTGAAGGTCAAAACTAGTCATCGGAGCATCCACCAAGAATATTTCCACTGAATCTCTGGCCTTTGGAGACACAGAGGCAAACACATGGGGCAAGGAAACACTCCCGCACTAGGGATATCTGTTCAAGAAGATAAACCAAGAAGAATTCCCAGAATATACCCTGCACAACGACCCCGACATAAGAAAGCTCGATGAGGAAGTTTTTCCAAATATCAGACTATCATACTTGCACATGGTAGCGAACAGGAACCTGGTGGTCCCCTGTATAGAACTGCTGCAATGGCTCATCATCCACACAAACAAAGAGAAGTTCCTGATAAATGACGACAATGGGGAGTGTGTCAGGGTTTTCCTTCCAGTAGAAGTGCAGAATTATTACAAGATTAGAGACCTGGAAGAGTGGCTAAACACTGCTTTCTTCATCAAATTTTATGCACACCATGACATTGGCCGGGTGATGGATTCATGGTGGCGAGAGGATAAAAATTACACCAATCGAATCTCCAACTAGTACCAAATGACCAACTTAAGGGATTCATATATCTATCTAATGGACCTTATCTGTCGGTTGTATGGGGAGAAAGATTGCTCTAGGTTTTCAGAGGCTTGGATGCCTCTAGCTTATACTGTAGCCATTTCTGGGAGATGTTTTCACTCGGGTGCCATCATTTCCAAGCATCTGAGCATTTGCATACAACAGGCTCAGACACCGAAAGAAGGAGAGACTCCATCCTTCTACATGGATTCTTATTTATTAGATGTCATCTGCACCATAAATGTTTTTTTCTGGAACGAGCTTGAGTTGGAATGTCTCGAAACTCCTCATCCATGTATATTTTAGCATCTTATGGGAGAACAGGTACAATAAATCCTAATCCCTCAGGACAAATTTGAAGATCAGTTTTTCACTGAAAATTCCCTAGACTGGTGTGGGTGTCTAAAGATGTCCTAAAACAGCTTTAGTTTTAACATTAATTTATCAACTTGAGGATTCATCTTTTATCTTAAGAACATCAACAAAGTCTATGCAGATAGTTTGTAAAGGCTGAAATCACGTAACTAAAGAATACCTGAGTTTTTCGACAATCAAGTTCCTCAAATGTTCATTAAAGATTCTAAGATTAAGATCTTATTTAACAGAATTGAAATCTAATCGCTAACATGTTGTGAATGAAAAGGAACTAGCTAACCTTATAAATTCATTTAACTAAAAAGAAATGATTGAATTTGAGTAAAGACTTGCAAAATTGACTATTAACTAGGAATTGAATTGTTGGAAAGGAAATAACGAACTATTCTAATAGAAATAAATTGCAATTGTAATCTAATCGTAAGGAACAACAGTCATAACTGAATGGAAAGGAACAACAATTGTAACTTTAACTGAAAGGAACAACAATTGTAACCTATTTGAAAGGAACAACTAATGTGAATCTTAAGTAAAAGGAACAACGCATATGAAAACGTGAGGAACTGTTAAGCATAAAACTACAGTAATTGAAATTGGAATCAACAATCATTAACACACTTATCTATCTTCTGTATGCAAACCTTATGGAATCATTAACACACTTATGAATTCGTATTAACTATTGTGAAGGGGAATTGAATCATAAAACAAAAATCAAACTGAAAAAAAAATCAAAAT
>JASDQU010103274.1:22310-33312 GCA_032191745.1 Picea mariana | reverse complement strand
CTACAGTAATTGAAATTGGAATCAACAATCATTAACACACTTATCTATCTTCTGTATGCAAACCTTATGGAATCATTAACACACTTATGAATTCGTATTAACTATTGTGAAGGGGAATTGAATCATAAAACAAAAATCAAACTGAAAAAAAAATCAAAATGATACAATTACAGCTGAAACAATAACTCCTTTAGACTGGGCCCTTGGTCCTTAGAAGCACTGCTATGAGAAACTCAGTATATAGAAATGATGAAAATGATCAAATCTTTTATTAACTTCAGAGTTGGTACATCATTCACAAAAACGGCTTGTGCAGAGTAACTCTAAGTCTGAATACTTGAACGTAATTCTTAGATTGTCTTTTAGGATCTATTATCCTCTATATATACAATAATCTGAGTAGATCAAGCCATCCTGAGGATCGAAATATCCTCAAGATTGCTTTACTTATTATAAAGTTACAATATAGAAAACTGAATCTTCTTTAAATCTTCTTTTGCGCCAAAAGGCCTTAACCTCCAATGGCTCACGCATATTCAAGATATCCTTTGCTATTTCAATTTTGAAAATATTTAATTAATCCTGTAACAAAATCAAACAATTCTAACCGTATTTTATAATTCATTCATCATGACTTCAGTAATATCACCAGAAGACATATTAATCATTTTCCATTCTATTTATCCCTAATTAACAGAAAAGTCACTCAACACTGTATCACAAACTGTATGAATAAGGACGATATTTGTACCTTTTTCATAACCCAACATATCCCCGGGCTTACCTTCTTGCATGTCCTCATGCAAGATGAGATCTTACATGTAAAGAAGTGATGTTGTAAGGAGGGAAAGTTGGTTCACCAGGTCTCATGAACCCAATACTTCTTTTTAGCTCTTCAAAAGAAGCATCCTCCCTTTTCTTGTTAATTTGATAATCCTTCTAGTAATTTTCTGAAGGAAACCAGAGGATAGGGGGATTATACCTGCATCCAATCCAAGTAGGTCCTTCCTCCAGGAGTAGATTAGAATACCTTTCTACTCTGTAGGTAGCTGCAAATAAATTCATGAACCTGAACGACTCTCTAATTTTGATTGGAGGATGCATCCCATCTCATCTTAGAAGCAGCAAGGGATTCTTCTTTGAGTTCTATAAAGTATATGATGCTTGAATGAATAACCTGTCGATGGATGGGGGCTAGATAATCTCTGACCCCCCACCTTTTCATAAAGGTTCTATGTTTCATAATGGCTGGAAAGGACTTGAGAGGTTCTCCTCTGATCCAAAGATCTAACCTTGTTTCCCTCTTTATAAAATTATTGTGGGCCTTGCCCCATCTAAATTGGTTTATAGTAAAGTATAGGAATGCCTAGAACTAAATGTCTCTAATAAAGGGACCAGGGTTATTTTGCCCGTCTTGTTCCAAAATAAAATTATGGAAGTATAATTCACATAGAAAATACTGCACCTTTTCTTCCTTCTCTATAAAACATGAAATGAACTCAGATAACATTCTAGCAAAAATAGGGTATAATTGGTGGCAGGGGATCTACAATTGATTGCATTAGACTAAACATCACAAATCTCCTTGATTTGCTCCAAAGCTTTTTCAAATTGACTTTGCATTTTCTTATCCTTTTCTTGGGCTTTGGTGAGCTCAGCATATGTTTCACTTTATGTTTCTAACATATCCTTTAGTTGTTTAACAACCTTTTGATGTTTATCCCTAGTGATCATTTCTTCTTTGGATTGAGTTAAGGCTTGTTGAGCTTGCACTAGCTCAGCCTTTATCCTATCAATAACAACATCCTGTTCTCGAGACTGAGATGCTCGATATTATTCTATAATGCCCATCTCATCTCTGGATTGAGTTAATGCTTGTTGATCTTGTATAATCTCTGTTTCCAGTGTATCAACGATGGCATTTTGTTCCTGAGATTTGAATGCTAGATTTTGTGCCATAGTTGTCAATTCATTCCTACTTTGAATCAAGCTCTGTTGGGAGTGTATCAATTCTTCATCCAAACTCCTAATGGTGGGGTATTGTTCGAGGGATTAAGGTATTTCCTCTGAAACTACGGTATCTGTTTGTACCTCAGCATCAATAGTTTCTGAAGGAATTACCTCCTCATTTTGAGCTACTGCATCCTCTACTATTATCTCTTCAGGGTGTGTTTGTGTTCCCATAGAGTTTGTGGTGACCGTTCTTTTAGGAAGAGGGTTTCTCGCCTGCACTCTAGAATTTTTGTTTTTCTTTCTTTTGTGGGCCTTATCTGATTGTTCTAAATGCTTCCTCAATTATTTAATAATTCCTCTAAGTTTTCCAACCTTTAGTTTTAATGCTTCAACTTTTTTAACCTTTCTCTTTAACAACTTGTTCTCATTTTTCAGTTTTCTAATTTTCTTATGGATTTTGCCTACTTTATGTTTGTAAGGAGTCTCAAGGTCTTCCTTATTGTCATCAGTAGGTAGATGTTCTTCTGTTCCTTCCAAGTGCTATGTCTATTCAAGATGGCTTCTTTCCTTAGGATGTGGTTCTTCATATGTTGTGTCCTTAGGAAATGACATTTCGATATCAGGGAAATTTTCAGTAGGATTTGAAGAAGAGGCTCGTTCCTAATATCCTTTAGATTTATCTCTATCAATTGAGGCTCCTAAGCTCCCTAAAACCTGAGATATTTCTTCTTCATATCTTTTCAAGCATTGTTCTGTCATATGCTCCGATGCTAGTTGGGTGTCTTCTTGATTGATTCCTTGTGAAGTTTGTTCTATATGCTCAATACCCTGGTCATTTTCCTGTAAGGACTGCTCTGTTGTGTTATGAACTTCCTCAGGGTTTCTTGTTCATATTTTTCACCTTTTTCTCTCAATGGGGGTCTTAGGAGAATCCATTTCTCTTTCTCTCTTTCTGGTTAGTGGCCCTGTTTGTGGTGTTTGAGCCTTTGTCTGTGAGGTCTGAGCCTCTATCTATGAGGTCTGAACCTCTTTCATTTGAACAGGATCTTCCTCGAATTCGGGTTGAGGAGGTGAAACTTCTATTTGGGCAGTGGCCTCCTCTCCTTGTATCTCTTCAGTTTCCTGTAATTGGTTTTCATGACATAATTCAGGTTGTTCGATTTGTAGAGGTTTATTAGCCCCAACAAGATTATCCCAAGTCAATTGGGTTTGACTCAGTGCCTTACTTACTATCAATTTAATTAATCCATGATGGTTGATAACAGTAACAAGATTCTTGGAATTTTGTGTTCTTAAGTCAACTTCATGTAACATGGCATTTAGGAAGAAAGGTAGATTGATTACTAACCGTTGTTTGAGTGGCGCTAGCAGTTTGATATGGAATGGTTGGATTGCATCGTATCATCCATCACAGGTGATGTACCTATGAAATACCCCTACTATTTATTTCCATGGTTTGCTGAGGGTGTTGGGGTTAAGTCCCTTTCCCTTTTTGTCGAACTGTTCTCCAGGGTCTACGAAAGATTCTACAGCTTCCTTGAGTGTTGTATATCTTCCTGTTCATTGAATTCATGTGTTAGGGAGACCTGTAACCTCTACTACGATTTTTGGAGTAACTATAAATTGTATGCCTTGAACTATGGAGATTTCTCCCTACAAATTTTTAAAGAATTCAAGTGTGATGTTTGTATCAGACCCTTGCAAACGATTGAAGTACTCGATCCACCCTAAGCAGTGTAGGATTTATCTTGCTTGCTTTGTTACCTGTAGTAATGTTGGCTCCCTATGCACGCTTTGGCTACCCATATCTTCTGTGAGAAAATAAAAACGACTATCCTTCCTAGTTGCAAATTTGGTTAGACCAGCTTGGAGGAATAATTGCCAAAAATAGAAAATATCGGTGAACAACAAGTGTATAAGAATGTGGGTTTTCCATTTATTACAATCATTACATCTTATAGGAAAGCATGATGAGTATCCACTCCCCTCATTAATGTAGAGGTCATCCTCAACCGTCAGCGTAGGCGAATCTAATGAGTGTAGGTATTTCCAGTGAGAGATAATAATTGCGTTGCCGCCACTGATGGGGAATAATCATGTATAATTTTCAAAAAACACTTTAAATCGGAAATCATTAAATGATAGTCCTCTTCGTGGGAATTTCAAATTTATTGTACCAATGATCATAAACATTTTATGGATAAATAAACCAAAAATAAATTAAATCTGTTTGTAAAAAAAGAATATTCCACCCATCATAATATTGTTACCTTTCCCAAGTTATTGAGTATAACTGATATGTTAGCCTTATGATTTGAATAAAGGAAATCTAGAGGTACACATAAACTTGGTGTTTTTGAGATAAACTTCCATACAATAGGCAGAGCCACTGCTGCCAGCAGGCATCCATAGCCTTGGCAGAGTTTCCTTTTAAACCATAGATGAGCCCATATCCTTAATAAATACTTGAACACCTCTTCCCAAAAAATACCATTATCCTGGTTTGGTAGCCAGATGATGATAATGCCACTCACTAGATTGTAACTTAAGTGAGCAAGCAAGATCGTGATGAGACCTCTTATCCTTTGACAAACTAAAAAATGCCAAAGGTCATTGCCCTGGTGTGGTAGCCATAGTGGGAATGTCACTTAGGTTAGTATCCTCAGATTATGGTAGGTTGGCTCGTGATGAGACCCTCTATTCTTTGTGGAAAATTTTTATTACTTATCTTTATTCCTTTTGATTTTATGTATATATATATATTAAAATATTTGAATCATCTTTTGCTGAAAAAAGACCATTATCCTGGTTTGGTAGCCAGATGATGATAATGCCAGTCACTAGATTGTAACTTAAGTGAACAAGCCAGCTCGTGATGAGACCTCTTGTCCTTTGACAAAAGAAAATGTCAAAGGCCATTGCCCTGGTGTGGTATCCATAGTGGGAATGTCACTTAGATTAGTATCCTATGATTGTGGTAGGTTGGCTCATGATGAGAGCCCCTATTCTTTGTGGGAAAAATTTAATTGCTTGTTTTTTTTTTTTAGAGGTGTATTAAGGAAGGCTCATCTACTCCTTAAGAGTTAGGGATGGTGTAAGGAAGTGTAAATATGCCAAGTAAAAGTGTTCTTAAGACTCTTTATAATATGAAGGAAAAATATCATTTAGGTATATCTGTATGTATATAGGAAAAAGAAACAAATTATGGTGGTGACTGATTATGAACAAGGTTTAAGACATTTCGAAGAGATTAATCCAAAAACAAATTTGACAAGGTATGGGAGATAATCCACAAAATAATGATAGATCAATGTGATGACAGTTAGAAATAATGTTGGTGAAAGTTATTTGATGAAAGGCATACCCCAAAGGAATGGCTAGTGTTTGAACAAAAATGACAGAAAGGAACGACAAGTTCTAAGAAGGAACATCAGTCATGAGAAGAAACAACAGTCACGAGAAGGGACAATAGTTGTTCCTTTCAATTGAGTAGTAATCGTGTGAAGGAACAACAATTATTCCTTTTAAATGAACAACAATCGTGTGAAGGAACAACAGTCACGAGAAGGAACAACAGTCACGAGAAGGGATAGTAGTTGTTCCTTTCAATTGAGAAATAATCGCGTGAAGGAACAATAGTTGTTCCTTTTAAATGAACAACAATCGTGCGAAGGAACAACAATTGTTCCTTTCAAATGAACAACAATCCTTAATTTTTAACCATCTCAATGGATGATTTTGGAGACTTCCCCATGGAAACATTTGTTTTCTTGTTGAATCTAAGGTTGATTAGTCATCAATTAATTCATTCAATTATTATGGGTCAGTTTATTTCAGAATCAAGTATGGGATGGTATGTTGAAGTCATGAGTTCATTATGGTTACCCTATTACTACTGTAGAGTATGACATATTCATTTTTCTGTGAAAGACTGGGTCCGCATGATAGGATAAAGAAAGATTGGGAAACAGAAAAGAGTGTTAATTGTGTTGATTACAGTTATCCTCCCTATCTAAAAAAAAATGAAAGAAAAAAGAAAAACTAATACTAAATGAAAACTATATACAATATGTATAGTGTCAATAAAATTCATCATTTATGGAGTTGGGGTGGCTAGGTTACCTTCCCTGCTAGCCAAAATTTGAACAGTAGGAGCTTTACTTACTTCCTGGTAGAAAGATTCTTTTGAAGGTGGATGATGGTAAAGTCATAGCCGGTGTCCATTAACCATAAATGGATATCCAGAGCCATCGATGGTGCTTAAAGTGACCATGCCATTATCATGGAATTCCTCAATTTCATATGGTCCCAGCCACCGTGTCTATAACTTTCCCGAAAAATCGTGAAATATGGAGTCGTAGAGAAGCACCCAATCACCCTTCTTGAATGATTTCTTCTTGATATGCTTGTCATGCCAGGTCGCTCTTTGTTGCTGAATAACATTTGTGTGCTCCATAACAGGTAGGCGTGCTTCATCCAATTTGTTGAGTTGTTGAAGGCACTGTTTATGTGCCACTGTTAGATCCAATCCAATTTCTTGGGCCATCCTTAGGGTTTTAATCTCAAACTCGATTGGGAAGCTGGGTTCTTTTCCATAGACTAGGTGATAGGGAGAGTAGCCAGTGGTGTTACGCCATGTTGTTCGATAATCCCGTAAGGCATTTGGAAGCTCAGTAGCCCAATTATGTTGGTTAGTTGAGACAATATTTGTTAAGATTTCCTCCAGGACCTTATTTGTGATTTCTACTTGTCCGTTTTCCTATGGGTGATATGGAGAAGTAACTATGTGCTTAATATGATAATTTTCGAGGGTGGTGGTGATTCTATCAACTATAAATTGTGACCCCCCATCAATGATTACTTCCTTGGGTAGTCCATAGTGTACAAATAATTTGAACATAAATTTGATGACTACCTCTTCTGTTGCATTTGGTAGGGCTTCTGCCTCTACCCATTTAGTCATGTAGTCCATAGCTACTAGAATATAGGCCTCCTGATTTGACTTTGGATTAAAGTGGCCGATGAAGTCTAGTGCCCATATTTCAAATGTTTCTATGACTATTTGTGCTTTCAAGGGAATTTCATCTACCTGACCTGATTTTCCCATCCGTTGACGGCTGTCACAGGTCTGGACATATTTCTTCGCATCTCTAAATATTGAGGGCCAATAGTAACCCATATGTAAAATTTTGTGTCCAGTCCTGCGGTATGCAAAATTCCCACCACAGGGTTCGTCATGTACTGCCTTTAGTATGTCGTAGATTTCATCATCTCATACGCATCTGCGAATCTGGAGATCAACTCTTGTGTGGAAGAGATATCTGTTGATCCAAGTGAATCGTGCACTATGATGGATGATCAGTTTTATTTCCCTTGATGATTGATGTGCCGGTATTCTTCCCACTGCCAGATAATTTTCCACATCAGCGTACCAAGGTGGATTTGTGGTAACGACAAACAGATGCTCGTCTGGAAATTGAGCTTCCATTGTTAAGGAGTCATTTGTTTTGGGTATGCGGGATAGGAAGTATGCGACAATATTTTCTCTCTTAGGTCAATATTTGACAGTGATGTCAAATTCCTGCAATAGTAATAACCACAGGGTGACCCATCCATTAGTAATCAGTTTATTAGCTACATATCTAATAGCAGAATGATCAGTATACATAATAATGAGATAGCCTGTTATATAATGGTGAAATTTACTGATGGCGTGTATAACAACTAAACATTCTTTTTATGTTACTGTGTAATTAAGTTCAGCTGGAGTAATATTCTTGCTAATGAGATAAATAGTGTAAGGTTTCTTGTCTTCTTCCTATCAAAGGATGGCGCCTATGGAAATATCTGATGGATCGGTGGAGATGTGAAATGGTATTTTCCAATTTGGTCCCCTCAACACTGGTGTTGTTGATATCAACATTTTGAATCCTGCAAATGCCACATCACACTTGTTAGACCAGTGAAACTCCACATTACCAGTGAGAGAATGTAAAGGTGTAGCAGTTCTTGCAAAATTTTCCATAAATCTACGATAGTATCTGGAAGCACCAAGGAAGCTACGTACCTCTATTTGTGTGTGTGGTGTAGGTAGATTAATAATTACCTCTATTTTTGTTGGATCTACTCTAATTCCATATGCATAAATATAATGCCCTAGTACCACACCTTCTTTCATCATCATGTGACATTTTTCATGGCTTAGACATAGCCTAGTAGTAATGCATTGTTAAAATACTTTTTCCGGATTATTCAGTGCTTGGTCGAAATCGTCACCATAAGGAGTGAAGTCATCCATGTAGACTTCAAGCCCTTCACTAATAAGGTCGTTGAATATGCTCAGGATGGCCCTTTGGAATGTTGTTGGAGTGTTACATAGTCCAAAGGGAAATACTCTGTATGAAAAGGTACCCCAGGGGTAGGTGAATTTAGTTTTATATTGATCTTCTGGGGCAATCTGGATCTAATTGTAGCCACTAAAACTCTCTAGAAAAGAGAAGAATTTATTTCTTTCCAGAGTATCCAGGACCTCATCGATGAATGGTAAGGGGAAATGATCCTTTTGAGTGGCTTTGTTAAGTTCCCTATAGTCAACACAAATCCGTCATTTCCCATTTTTTTTTGGGACGATCACTAATGGGGAAACCCACCAACTATCTGAGATAGGGTATTTAAAATATACATCCAACAAATTTTGTAATTCTTCCTTAACAATATCCCTTAGATGGGGATTCAGTGTTCTCTTTGGTTGTTGGATAGGTCGAGTGTCTTTTTCGATATAAATGTGGTGTGTGCAGAGTTGCGGATCAATACCTTTCATATCAGAATACTCCCATGCAAAAGATTGTTGGTATTTGGAGAGGACTTGAATTAGATTTTATTGTTGTTGTTCATCTAAATTGGCATTGATGTTCATAGACCTCCCTAGTGGAATCTGGATGGATTTGTTGTTATGAATAACTGTAGTTGGAATTTGTTATTCCATTAAATCTTCCAGCATGTCTCCATGTTCTTCACAGTCTAGAACAACTTGGAGCATCTGGTAGGTTGGGTTAATCACAGTGGCTGGGATATTTATAAACCCAATGATTACGTCATCCTCTAGATAGTTTTTAAGTCTGAGGGCTTCTTCCAGCATAAGAGGGGCTCGTAAATACTTTTATGGGTATCGTGGTGGTGGCAATTGTGGATATATGAAAGTTGGGATTGGCTTGGTAGGAGGATATAAGATGAGATTCTTTATGATACCCCCTCTAGCAATTTTCATATTACCTGTTTGGCATTCTATGTACGCATCTGCTGTTGCGAGCCATGGTCTTCCCAGTATCAATGGATGCTCTTCAAGTCCACTTCTTGGGTTAATGATGAGAAAGTCTACCGGATATTCCCAAGAGTCATCAGAGATGGCTATATCATGTAATGTGCGAACTGGTCGAACCGTCAATCAATCTGCCAATTGTAACATAATTTCGATGGGTTCAAAGGAGTCAAAACCCATGGTATTGCAGGTTTCCATAGTTAGGATGTTGATGGCTGCTCCCAAATCAACTAGTGTATTTGAAAAAGAATAGCCCTGGATCTAAACTGTTACTATGGGATTCCCTGGATCTGCATATTTGATTGGTTCTTGTCTACCAAGAATTAAATAAGACAAGGCTCCTACTACATGAACTATTGATGATGATTTTTTTATCTTCCTAATAGGCTTCCTTCCAAATAGTTCCTTGATTGTTTTCACGTAAATTGGAATATCTTGTAGTGCCTACAGGAGTGGAATCTTGACATATAAATTCTTGATTTCCCCTACAATGTCAAAGTTGGGATATTCGGTAGTTTTTGTTATCGTCAATCTTTTGGGGAACGGAGGGGAAGGAGTTGCATCCTTATCAAGATCCTATGATTCAACTGTGTTTCCACCCTACTCGATTTCTTCTGTTATTACCATAGCTGAGGGTATTATTGTTGGTTTTTTTTCATTCTCCTACTCTTGAGAAACGTTATTTTCTTCAGGAGAGATTATATGCCCTGATCTCAATCGAGGTTCATTTCACCCTACTGAGTTGGTTTCTCCTTCGTCATTCTCCATAATTTGGACGAGCTGAGTCGGTATATTATTAGGATTTGGGTGAGGTTGGTCTAGTAATTGGGGGTGCAATTGCGATTGAGGGTTTTGGGGTAGTTGGAGTGGAGCTTTCAACGTGGGTTGGGTTTGAGGGGCCATTCCCATGGGTTGACTGTTTACTCCCATGGGGCGCTGGCAATTCTGGTTCCAATTTGGGTTTTTGGCAATCATATTAGGCCACTATGAAGGGTAGAGGTTATTTGAATTTTTCCAGGGTTAGCTGGGATATTGTGAGTTAGGCCTGGAAGAGTTTGTAGTTGGTTGATTCTTCCAGAAAGGATTTGCAGCAGGCTGGTTTGGCCAGGTGGGATTTTCAGGTGGGTATTGGTGGGTCCTCCAATTCTAATTAGTAAACTACTGGTCCTGTGATGCGTTACAATAATTTTGCTGCTAATTATACTGTCCAGGAAAGAGAGAGGAAAGGTCTTCTAGTATATTTGAAGGTCGGTTGTGCCATTGACAATGCTGAGCCATTAGATATAACGACTATGTTTCTTCTTCCACTTCTCTAAAGACAAATTTCATTCCAGGGAGCGATGGGCATTGTTCTGTGTCGTGATCCTTGGTGCAGATAACACAAACTCAAACCGCATCCAAAGGGAAATCCCTTGGACCATGTTTTCTTTTGTATCTGTGGAAAAATATGGACAAAGTCTGTTCTGCTTCTATTTTTTTCTATTTGGCCTGCAATACATCCAATTGTGTAGTCAGAGTGCTCAGAATATCTATTTTGAAATCTTCTAAGAGATTACTGTAACGACCCTTGATTATTAAAGTATAATTAATTTAATAATATAATCCTAAAAGATTAGCTAAACTATATTTATGTCTTAAAATAACATTTCAAATAGATTATTATTAAATAGTTGTTCATGATGGTTAATGACTGATTTAATTATTAATTAATTCATTAATTAATAAAGTATT
>JASDQU010103274.1:0-10321 GCA_032191745.1 Picea mariana | reverse complement strand
TGACAACAAAGATTAGATCTTGAGTCTATATATAAATGAACCTCTTCAGATATGAGTTACGTCATGAAACATGGAATCAACGTTATGGACTGATCAGAGTTTTGTGGTGGCCTATGCCCTTAGTTTAGATTATAATAAAAGTTGAGATCAATGGTCTATACAGGATCAATGATCTAGATCAACAATGATCTATTATTTGAACGATATTTTAGAAGAAGAGATCATGATCGTTGATCACCAATAGGATCAATGGTCCAAATCATTGTGTCTCGTTCCCATTAGGAGATTTTGGTGTTTGAGAGAGGAATTACGTCCTAATGTCCCGATGATGACAAAAATCATGTTGATGTAAAGCTATCCACAAAGGATATGACACATGGTGAGAGAACCATGACCATTGATCATGATAGGATCAATAATGATCCATTATCAAGGAGGGAAATATCCAACCATTCATTAAAGGAGAATATTGATGATTGAGGTTTAATGTGCAAGGGGGATAACACAAGGTTGGGCCTCTCTGTAGTGGCTTACAATAACCACCTTATAAATGTGGAGGTGGAAGTAGGAACAAAGATCCCTCATAGGGATTTTTCGAAACCATTGTTTGACCATATGCAAAAATAAGGAGAAATACCACTCTTCAATAGTGATAAGCCACCATACTATTAGTCCATGGTTCCTATTGCAAGTTCTTATTGGTTTGAGAAATAAAGGAGTTAGCACCAAAGGTTTAATTTCTTAAGCAGATAAGCACCTAGGCACAACCATTAGTTGTATGGAGAGGAAGAGATTAGAACTACATGAGAGAAGAGCTTGGGTTTAAGAACAAGGTTCTAGGAGTTGTTCACGAAAAGGGATACTACCCAAGTTTGAGTGTTGTATATAAGCATTGATAGGGACTAGTGTGATAAAAAAACATTAAAACCTATGTTTGAGAAGAGAACTTTTGGTCCTGTTCAAATAATTGATAGTATCTCGAGCTTGCAACAACAACTCAGTAAATTTATAACCCTTCACCTGTGGGAAATAGACCTGGTGGTTCGTTGTCAATAAAACTATGTATATAATAGATGGAAGTGTAGTAATACAAAAGGCCTAGTGAGTTGGCAAAGGATTTTCTTAGGTATAAGGAACTTGCTACAGTAAACATTTTCACCTATATCCAAAATGAATTATATATACCCTATTATAACTTCTATAGATTCATGTAAATAGGAGCTCCATCAAATGTATGTTAAATCCACCTTATTACATGGGGATCGATAAGAAGAATATCACATGTAAAAACCTCCTATATATGTTCATAATGAATATAATCTTTTTTTATCCTTAAAAATTATCTATATGGCCTTAAGAAATATCCTCATGCTTGGTATGCTAAAATGAATACCTTTATTCTTCACATTGGCTTCTATAGATGTCATTATTTCCCCATTGACTATACCAATAAACTAGGTGACCATCTCATACCTATTATTGTATTTCTTTATGACCTTATTCCCTTTCCCTGTCTAAGTATGCATGTGATCTTATTTTCTTCTTTCACATAGAATGTTGTAAAAAAACCCCATTTTCTAGTCTAGAGTCAAACTTGTTGCAACTTGTACAACACCTAAATTATATGTCACTTTGAATGATAAGTTAGATGGAATCCTTTCTATTTGACTCATACCCATCCTCATATTTCCTTTGATGTTGGTATTGTTGTATAATATATCCAAATGTCCAATGAGAGACATGGAAAAGATGTAGAGAGGATACTTTAGTATACCTCAAGTATAGTTTAGTTTGAAATATAGTATAGCTTATCGAGGACTCCTTTGTTTGTTTCTTCACTAATTATAGTTAGTTTAGTAACCCTAATAATCACAAAATTATATTGTGGGTCCTTCTTTTACTCTTGGTTTTATACCTATCACATGGGATTGTACGAAGTAATATGACATTTATAATTATTTAGTGAAAGAAAATTATGCATTCAAATAATAGTGTTTGACCACACTTTGGTGCCATAATCAAAGTGCATTTTATTTATTTTTACATGTGGTTCATGACATCAAATACTAGTAGTTTACTATGTCAACAAACCCCCCCCCAAAAAAATCCATGAGATAACATGGGGAGGCCAAGATTGGTGGGATATTGATTTCTCAACTACAAGAGAAACATAATCAACAACAAGAGCATCGTATAGACCCATTAAGGGAATCACCTATCAATTACAAGGAATTGAACCTGGGTACGGAGGATAACAACCATCCACCCAAGAAACCTCGTGTTTATCCCTCTGTACTAGAGGGGGTTCCCAACTATGCCTTTACAAAAAATCTGTTTGACCACTCTCTAGTACTCTAGAGTATTCTTAGAAATCTTGGACAATTTTCTCACTTTCCCTAGTTCAAAAATTATAATTCCTTTACTACTGATGGTGTTCTATAAATAAAAATTCAATTCTATTTTAATTACATGTGATTGATTCTTTAAAATTGCTTTTACTTGAAAGGGTAGATAGAGATGAAACTAAAGATTTTTTGACCTCACTCCAAAAACCATGTAGTAGGAAGATTAAATGCATAATTTCGTTCAATGAACCCTACATACAAGAGGGAGACAATGTTTCTTTTTCTTCCAAGCTCCATTAAACTCTCAACGGAATACTCATTTCATGCAACACTCTTTGCAAAAAAAAATTCACTTAAAAGAACAATCCAAATGTTTTCCAAATTATCAAAATAGAATTCTTTAAAATTTCAAAACCAATGAATGTTAAGTTATTTACTTTTTTCACTACAACAATACCTCTAATGATTTAGAATGGATTAATTTATTTGCTTGATGCTAACATGAAAATATTATTTTATGCAATTCCTTTAATGATTCTTTTCTTTCAATGAGCATGAAATAGTTCAAAGATAAGATAGAAGAGAACCAGAACAAAAAAGGATATTCAAACAATGTTGCACTCACAAAGAAATCAATCACTCTTGAAAAGTATTAAAACCAAAATATTTGAGACAAATTGATAGCGCAATCAACTCTAAAAAAATCCATATTTCAAAATATAGGTGAAGTGAAATAATCAATTGTCAACAAACTACTTCCAAATTAACAGAAAAGGCTCCTAAAAATGACAAGTAGAATGCTTGAAAGTACATAAGTCAAATGCTTGTATAATATGGCAAGAAAAAGACTATTGAAAATAAAAATTGAGGTTCAAGGATTTGGCCAACCTTGACCAACTTATATCCTTTTAAAAACTTGATCAGAGGCAATACATGAGAAATAAGACAAGAAGAGTGACACTCACAATAAAAACGAAACAATAAAAGTCTAAAGAAATCATAAACATATATGGGACAAAATCACGCTGAGAAACAAAGACCAAAAATTCCTAGAAACCAACCCATGAAACGATGATGCTCCTCACACCTAGGGTATAAGGCTTCAAAGGTAGAGTAACGCTCCTATAAATCATACAGAGGGAAATGATACTCTATAGGCCACTACATGGGAATGCTACAGTTGAAAAATAAAGGAAAACATGCTCATACTCAACAGAGATTCAACCAAAGTGTTTTGAGGACTCTATAATCTATTCAATAGAGGAGGAAAGAAAAGAAGAGTCGAGAATTAAAACATTCAATCAAGTGACATACTAAGAAAAAGGGTTAAACAACAAGGAAACAACAATTACCAAGTATGGTCACCAAAAATTATTGTGAGAAATATCACCCTATGAACATGTTTAACTTCATTTGGTTGGGTTTTCTTCAACTCAGAAAATTAGAACAAATGGACACTAGAATTCTTAGTTTCCATCTATTTATGAATAAAATAAAAGAGAAAGAGGAAGAGAATGAGGCACCTTTTTGTTGTGTCAGTTGTCCTCGCTTCTCTTTATCGTTCCAATGTTGGATCTGGTCCAACTCCAAACGTAGTCTACCTGGGAATAAATATAACTATCCTTTTTTTCTACTACTTGTAACAAGTTAGATAAAAGATATCATAACTAGGCCACAATCATTCATTCCTAAAATTGAAACGAGATTGAAATAGGGAAATAGGCCAAGTTTATTTAAATGAGAAACAAAGGAACTTACAATCATGATGTATTATAAGCCTCCTCCAATGCTTCTGCTATCCAGCCCCTTACTATATGTTGATGAATGAAACAAAATTTTGGTATCCTTCAGACCTTAATCCTTTCTAATCTCTTCCATCATTGATATTCCTTATTTATATAGAGGCTCTGGGGGGTTTAACCAACTTAGAATATCATTTCTAATCTCTTTTGTCATTGAGATTATTTGTTTATATAGAGGATTTGGGGGGTTAAACCAATTTATAATATCAAGAGAAGGTTTAGATGTTTCCTCCATGAATTAGGATTGATTACCCAGAAAGGAGAGGCTCAAGCCTATGAATAATCCATCAATCATAACCACCAGAAGTATCTCAGATTCAACCCTTAGGATAAGGTGGTATTGGTTAAAAACACCCTAAGAGGATTGGCGATCCTAATGAAATTGGAAGGAGGCCTCAGTGATAGAGTGACACATCCTATGCCATAGTAGGGGGACCAATGTTCCAACTAATCCAAATAACAAGGGGAAAGATAATGCATGTTCGACCTTTAGAAAGTATATTTTATACTCTTTGATAACTAGGGAATATGACAAAAAAAAATTCATAGTGTTGAGGATGCAAAATCAAGGTGCCACACTTAGATGTGACAATTTTGTGTGTAACGATGATAGTATAAAACAATTGGTAATTCAATATAAACCATTATATTATGTGATCTACTACATTGTTACTTCTATATGAATTGTTTTAATAAAATACACATAAAAAGTGACTACTTGAAGCATCCCTCTAAGATTTGGAATACTGCTATTACTAGGATATGTGAGAATCATGTCTAGTAATATGGGGGCAATGAAGAATAATTTTACTCTCTCTAGCTAAGTGTCCCAAACATCCATGATTAAATAATTTAAAAATGCACGTAGAGTCAATCAATTCAATCAACAACTATGAATAGGTTGTATACTACTGATGGTTTATTCATATGATGGCTATGACCACATGTTCATTTGTACTACCTTGGGGCAATGACTGTTGTGTCCACACTGGCTTGAATTATCTACACATCAATTATTAAATTTGTATTATAATTATGTAATAAGAATAAAAAAAATTAGTTAAGAATACAAGTAAATGAATACCTTTTATGGTGATAGTAGGGGACACGGTGGGACATCTATATTTTGGTGTTGTGGAGAAGAAGTTAACAAGTAGAAGTTAAAAATATGAATAATAGTAGTACATACACACCATACATAAAAAAAAAAAAACAAATGTATATTCATGATATTCATGCTATGTATATTTAGGTATACTAATAAGCATGTTTGGAGATTGTTGTTTCCATCCATATAAAGTTTATCTTTTTCTCTATGCCATATTACATTATAAAGACATCTAGTTGTGCTTTCTATCTCCCATGATATTAACACTAACACGTTTTAGCTGGTATGTTCCTAAATACCAATGTTGTTGCTATTAATGTTGTTACAATTTACAAGGGATTTTCGAAACTATGGAGCTACTGAAGTGTAACATTCAACACAGATTTCTAATTGAACGACCCACTGTAGTTGACTTGATATTTCCCAAATAAAAAACAAACAAGTGGCATATTAATTAAGAGAAAATATCAGTCATCAAAATAGTACATGTTTCATGGAATACCACTGAAATTTAACTAGCCTCTGCAAAAGGAAAAGACCAATTTAAAGTTTGCCACCATGGGGTCGATGCAGGAAGATGGGTAACGGAAACAAAAGATTTTTTTATTCATAATACATCAATTGGGAGGGCAATATGGAAGAATATAAAATTCTACTACTTACATTTACATTTGATTAACATGAATTGGATGAAACCATTACTCACGTTTGAGTAGAATGAATTCCCTGAAACCGTTCCACATATTATTGGAGACATGGACCAATCTCACCACATAGCCAACTCCATCGCTCTCGCAGCTTCTTGATCCAGGTCATGGACATAGCTATCCTTCCCTGGTCATGGCCATAGCCTCAGAACCACAACGGGTTACTACACCAAGATGAGTTGCCCACAGACCAATTGGACTCAATTTGTCTACAATCTATCTAACTGCAAGCAGGTCACATCTGTTTTGTGGGAAAATCATGTGGTTCACAACATTGAAGACTAGTATCTCAATACATCCATGAACNCCTCCCTCTCAATCCATGAGAGAACATGAGGAGGTCAATATTGGCGGCATATTGATTTCTCAACAATAGGAGCAACATATTCAACAACAAGAGTATCTTATAGAGCCATTAAGGGAATCACCTATCACTTACAAGGAGTTGAACCTAGGTACGGAGGATAAAATCCATCCACCCAAGCGACCTTGTGTTTATCCTTTTGTATTAGAGGGTGTTCCTAGATATGCCTTTAAAAAAACTTGGTTTGACCACTCTTTAGTACTCTAGAGTCTTCTTAGAAATCCTGGACAATTTGCTCACTTTTCCTAGTCCAAAGATTATGATTCTTATACTATTGTTGGATTTCTATAAATAAAAGGTCTAGTTTATTTTAATAAAGTGTGATTGATTCTTGAGAGTTGATACCTGAAAGGGTAGATGGAGATGAAACTAATGATGTTTTGACCTGATTCCAAAAACCATGCAGCAGGAAGATTAAATGAATAATTTCGTTCAATGAACTCTACACACAAGAGGGAGATGTAGTTTATTTTTCTTCCAAACACCCTTAAATACTCAGTGCAAAACTTAATTCAAGAAACACTCTTTGCAAAAAAAAATGCACTTAAATGAAGAATCCAAAAGTTTCCCGAATTATCAAAATAAAATTCTTTAAAATTTCAAAACCAATGAATGCTAAGTTCTTTACTCTTTTCACCACAACAATACTTCTAATGATTTAGAATGGATAAATTTATTTGCTTGATGTTAACATGAAAATAATATTCAATGCAATTCCTTTAATTCTTATTTTCTTTAAAGAGCATGAAATAGTTCAAAGCTAAGATAGAAGAGAAACAAAAAAAATGATATTCAAACAAAGATGTACTTGGAAAGAAATGAATCACTCTTAAAAAGTACTAAAACCAAAATATTTAAAACCAATTGATAGCACAATCGACTCTAAAAAACTCCATAATTCAAAATATAAGCGAAGTGAAAGAATAAATTGTTAACAAGCCACTTGCAAATTAACATAAAAGGCTTTGAAAATTGACAACTAGAATGCTTGAAAGTACAGAAGTGAAATGCTTGTTTAATATGACAAGAAAAAGACTGTTGAAAATCAAGATTGAGTTTCAAGGATTTGGCCAACCTTGACGATCTTATAACCTTTTAAAAACATGATCAGAGGTAATACAAAATAAACAAGACAAGAAGAGTGATACTCACAATCAAAACCATACAATCAAAGTCTAAAGCAATCATAGAAGAATCTGGGACAAAATTAGACTCATAAACATAGGCCAAAAATTCACAGAAACCAACCCAGGAAAGGGTGACTCTCGTGGTACCTAGGGTACAAGGAGTAAAAGGTAGAATCATGCTCCTATAAATCATACACGGGGGCAATGATACTCTATATGCCACTAGAGGGGAATGCCACTACTGAAAAAGAAGGGAAAACATTTTCAGACTCAACACAGATTCAACCAAAATGTTCTTAGGACTCTGTAATCTATTCAATGGAGGAGGAAAACAAAGAAGACTCGTTAAACCAAACATTCAATCAAGTGACATACTAAGACAAAGCCTTAAAAGAAAAGGAAACAACAATTCCCAAGTATGCTCACCAAAAGCTATTGGGAGAAATACCACCATGCGGACAGGTTGAGCTTCCCTTAGTTGGGTTTTCCTCAACTAAGACAACTAGAATAAATGGACACTTCCATTCTTAGTTTTTGTCTATTTATGAATGGAATAAAAGAGGAAGAGGAAGAGAATGAGGCACCTATTTTTGTCGGTTTTCCTTGCTTCTCTTTATCGTTCCAATGCTGGATCTAGTCTAGCTCTAGATGTAGTCTACCTGTGAAGAAATATAACCATCCTCTTCTTCTATTACTTGTAACAAGTTAGAGAAAATATATCATAACTAGGCCATAATCCTTCATTCATAAAATTGAAATGAGACTTAATTAGGGAAATAGGCGAAGTTTATTAATATGAGAAACAATGGAACTTACAATCATGATGTACTGCAAGCCTCCTCCAATGCTCATCCTATCCAACCACTTACTATATATTGACTAATGAAACAAAAATTTGGTATGCTTCAGACCTTAATTGTTTCTAATCTCTTTCACCCTTGAGATTCCTTTTTTATATAGAGTCTTTGGGGGTGTTTAACCAACTTAGAATATCAAGGGAAGGTTTATATATTTCCTCCATAAATTAGGATTGATTACTTAAAAAAGATAGGCTCGAGCCTATGAATAGTCCCTCGATCATAACAACAAGAAGTATCTTGAAGTCAACCCATAGAATAAGGTGGGATTGGTTAAAACCACCCTAAAAGGGCTAGTGATCCTAATGAAATTGGAAGGAGGCCTCAATGACAGAGTGACACTCCCTACGCCATAGCATGGGGCGCCAATGTTCCAACTAAGCCAAATAACAACGGGAAACACAATCTGTTCGACCTTCAGAAAGTATATTTTCTACTCTTTGATAAGTAGGGAATATGAAAAAATGTTTTTCATATTGTCGAGGATGCAAAATCAAGGTGCCACACTTAGATGTGACAATTTTGTGTGCAACGATGATAATATGAAACAATACTCCATAATTCAATATAAAACATTATATTATGTGATCTACTACATTGTTACCTCTATATGAATTGTTGTCATCAAACACCCATAAAAAGAGGCTACTTTAAGAATCCCTATAAGATTTGGCATACTCATATTACTAGGAGATGTGATAATCATGTCTACTAATATGGGAAATGAAGAAGGAGCTTGGTCTCTCTAACTAACTGTAACAAAAACACATGATTAAATAATTAAAAAATGCACGTAGAGTGAATCAATTCAATGAACAACTATGAATAGGTTGTATATTACTCATGGTTTATTCATATGATGGCTATGACCACGCGCATTTGTACTACCTTGGGGCAATGGCTCATGTGTCCACAATGGGATGAATCATTTACACATGAACTATTAAATTTGTATTATAACTATGTATTAAGAATAAACCAATTTTAGTTAAGAATACAAGTAAATGAGTACCTTTTAATGCTAGAGGGCATGATGGGACATCTATATTTTGGTGTTGTGAAGAAGAAGTTAACAAGAAAAAGTTAAAAATATGAATATTAGTAGTACATACACACATACACACCATACATAAAAAATAGTTACAACAAAGTTAGTTAATTAATGATAAATCCATCAAAAATAAAACATATCACTGTACTTAACTTCTCAAAAAATCACTATGTGAAATAACTGTTAATAATGGCTCTATCACAATGGTATATGATGGCCCCAACTAGTAAATAACCTCAACAAGTGTGGCTTGATGAACCATCATCCATGTCAAATTCAATAATTCTTCTTTTGTTTGCTAAAGAAATTTCTAAGTAGACATGAATTCTTCTCTAGGTAAATGCCTATATGGTAAATGGGTTGGGTAGTTTGCATCTTGGTTCCTTGCATTGGGTCACTTTTATGACATCTCTAAAAAAATAATTGGTGAAAATAGTAAAAAATTGTCTCTAATACAAACTCTACATACATTTCTCTAAGAAAAAACTACAATTAGTTTCCTTATTATTAATATGAAGTAGCACATCCATATTTATTGAACATGTATAACATCCAAATATTTATATTTATATTTAATAAAAAGAATAGTTTCATATTGCTTTCATGAATATACAAGTTAATCTCTTTCTCTTTATGTCATATTACATGGAAAGGCTAGCTAATTGTGGTTTATCTCTCCCATGATATTCATACTATGTATATTTATGTATACTAATAAGCATGTTTCGAGATTGTTTCCATCAATATAGAAATTCATCTCTTTCTCTCTATGCCATATTAGATTCGGAGATATAGTTGTGCTTTATATCTCCTAGGCTATTAACACCAACACGTTTTAGTTGATATGTTCCTATATACCAATGTTGTTGCGGTTAATGTTGTTACAATTTACAAGGGATTTTCGAAACTATGGAGCTTATGAAGTGTAACATTCAATACAGATTACTAATTGAACGACCC
>JASDQU010103273.1:408813-473190 GCA_032191745.1 Picea mariana | reverse complement strand
AGGTAGTTAATTAATTAATTAATTAATCAAAATTATAACCTTTAATTAATTAATAAATATTTAATTAGTATCTTTATACCAATCTTGTTTAATTAATACCATGTTAAGACAATTAATCCCCTAATTAATTTTTACTTAATAAACCTTAAACATTTATTCAACTAGGGTTGTTACAATAAAGAAGCAATTCGTACCTTTTGTGTATGTGGCACATTATGGAGATCAAAGAATTGATCCATCTGAAGTATCAATGTGATTGGGTCCTTGCCATCAAACTTCCTCATATCAATCTTAAGAGCATGGTTGGTCTTCAAACCCAAGTTGGAGTTTCTCCATTCTTGATTCACCTTCCTTGTGTCCTCATCATGATTTTCATGGGATTCATTTTCACTTTCAGGTGTCTTCTCTGTTATGAAATTTTTCAATACATCCATGATCTCCCCTTTTAAACCCTCCATCATCTCTTGTAGTTCATATTTTGTTACTATCTTCTTTTGTAAATCATTTATGTCCCTACGCATTTCTTCACCTTCATCAAGAGTCCAAGTAGGATTTTAAGGAGGCTTATTTGGTGTAGAAGTTCCCTTTTTTGGTGGCATGTTGGCCAAGTATCATTTTTGAATCTTGATTTTGAGGTGGTTCTGCTAGACAATATTTCTTCTGTTGTATCTCCTGCGTTTCGGCCCTTCTGGGTATGACACTTTATTTTAAGTAGTTCTCTTATATTTCTTCTTTGCAATTCCATAGGTCTGATCAAAGTTGTATGTGCCAAGTGGAAATTACAGTAAGTTCCCCATAACTTTCCGATTTTGTCCTTTCCAGGAGATCTCACTTGTATAGCGTGCCCCGCACAAAATAATTGATATAAAATTATGAAAATCTCACCATAAATACTACAGACTTTCCACGATCCAATGAAACTAGTCCCACACAATTTGGATACTCTAGGAAGAAGTTATGATTTTTTTACCTGGAACACCTTCTTGAGACTAGTCAATAGGACTAGTAAGATACCCTATCTTACACAGGGTGTATCTACAAATTTAAGATGAACCAAAAGATGAAATTTTTACCACCACTACCTTACTAATTTCTGTAAATATCCTTTGGATTTCAGGTTCTGAAATGCTACATAAAAAAATTTATAGCGAAATTTCCGCAATGACTCAGTTTAGGATGATTCGAGAAACCTATCTTGTACAGGTTGTATATCCAAACGTATAAGGCCTAAGGAGCTGAATTTTTAACTCAACGTACCTTGATCCGTCTACTAAATATCCTCCAATCCATTCCTTCTAAAATGTTTTAGAAAAAAAATTATAGTGAAAATTCCAAGGTGTCTCATATGTAGCAGCGAAACCCGAAGACCTTGAGCTCTGATACCATATGTTAAGAACCAAATGTCAATATAGCACAGAAAATCCTCAGAAAAAGTACTCAACGTCTTGAGAAAGAGATAATTTCAGATAATAAGCCTCTTCAAGGGGGCAACCTCCTTTTACCGCACTTAATTGTTCAAGTACAAGATGATTCAAAATGAAAATGTCTCCTTGGTATATATAGGAGACTAGGAGGTATAATTACAACTAATGGCCTAAAGCCGACATAAAGAAAATAAAATTACTAATATAATATTCCCTAATGAAGGGGTGATGAGACAATATTAGGGCTTAACATATTTCATGTTCATAATTCATCTATATTTGATGCTCTTTACATGTTGATCTATATTCCCTTTATGTTTCTTCTTATAAATTTATATTGAGAAAACATCCTTTGCTAGATTCTCTCAATGTGATTGGTTGTCCCCTTCTATTTTCTGTTGCCATATCAATACTTCTTATTTTCTTAAAAACATCACTTACCTTGCCTCTGTTTTCATAAATCACACAACCATTCATTTACTCAATATCTTTAGGCTCAGAATTTGACTCCATTTCCCAATGGTTTCTTCCTTTTTTCTCCTACAAACCCTTTTAAAACAAAACCAAACCCGTCCTATTGAAAAATTTGACCTCTGTTCATATATTAATGAATCCTTTGAGTTATTACCAGTCATTAGGCATCTCAAAGAGCCCTCTCTAGTTGTATAGGTCAGACTACAATCTAAAGTTGGCTGAAACAGTTACCTTGGGGTTTTATTTTATACAACCCAAAGAAATTTCTAAGTCCTAACACATAGGGAAACCCTACCTCCAACTACTTGAATATCATAGAAGGAAATGGAGGAAATAAGATCAAAAGGACTATTCTTTGGTTGTAATCTCAAATGGTCAAGAGGGCATAAATGTTATGAAACAAATTTTTTCACTTTGGAGAATAATGGTGAACAGGAAATAGAGACATGTGCACAAAGGGATGAGGAAGAGCTTGTGAAATTAAAATATTAGGAACAATATTTAGAAATTATGCACAATATTGATTCATACAAGTGTGAAATATATATTAATGCATTGACAAGTTTTTCAGCACCTCAAACCCTTAAGATTGTAGGATACATTAAGAAACAAAATGTCATAGTTCTTATTGAATCAAGAAGTACCCATAACTTAATTGATAAAATATTAGTATAGAACCTCAATTGTTGTGTGTATCCAATGACAACTTTTTAAGTTTTGGATGCTAATGGAAAACATATTGATTGTGTAGGAAAATTCCACAACATTAAACTTAGTATGGGAGAATATAACTTAGAAAACACAATGTATGGCATTCCCATTGGAGGAGTAGATGTTTTTGTGGGAATTAAATGGTTGAGAAAATTATGTATAGTTTCTACAAACCATATGGAATTATTCATGAGATTTTAATTGGAAGTAATTCAAAATGAAAACAAAGGGTTCAAACGTGCACCTTCTTAGGTCATTATCTCTCATATAATGGAAAATATACTAAAGAAAGTTAGTGGGGGCATTGTGGTTATAGTTTATTTTATCAAAGTAAATTAGGAAGATGAAAATATTATAGAGGGATTAAAATGCACCTTGGAAAAGAACCATAGGGTCTTCGAAGAATTTCCTAGAGGGATACCTCCATATAGAGATCATGCACATAAAATTGAAGTAATAAGTGGAAATACTCCAACTAATAAAAGGCATTATAGATATCCTTATCATAAAAAGGAGGATATTGAGAAAATTGTACAAGACATGTTGGATTTAGTTCTTATTCAACCAAGTAGGAGTTCATTTTAAGCTCTAGTAATGATGGTGAAAAAAAATTATAATGCTTGGAGGATATGTCTTGGTTATAGAAATTTAAACAAAATCGCCATCAAGGATAAATTCCCTATTCTAAATATTGATGAGACATTAGATGAGCTTCATGGAGTGACTTATTTTACAAAATCAGGATACCACCAGATCAGATTAATAAAAGAAGCTCCTTATAATTTTCAAAGCCTTATGAACAAAACATTTTTCCCCCATATTAAAATATTTGTGTTGGTTTTCTTTGATGATATACTTATCTATGGAAAATCATGGGAAGACTATATTAAACATATAGATAAATTCCTACAAATTCTTTAGAAAAATGAATTGTATGTAAAAATATCCAAATGTGATTTTGGGAAATATAAGTAGAGTATTTGTGTAACACACACCAGACTCACTTTTATGCATATGTCATGAAATTCAATCTCCATCATATACTAAAATTTTAAAATCCTTTTACATCCCTCATTAACAATATGATACCATGAATAATTATGTCCAATCTGGATCTAATACCCATCTATAATAATGTTCCATGAATATGAACCACTTATGAAATACTAATATCGTGCAATTCAATGCATAACTTATGCATAAAACATAATAAAATTTAGAAATATAAATGTGCACAGCCATAATAGTTAAGCACATAATTTCACATAATAAGCAACATATTAAAAATGTAATAGAGAAATTATTTTTTTATAAAATCACCAATTGGCTATAGACCTTGGATATTCCACCCGACCATAGACATTGTCATTTTAGTACTCTTAACAACAAGCCACCCCTGAGATGGGGTTATGATACCACTAGGTAAAAGGATAGTTAAGCCAACTAAGGTCTCATAGTCAACACAACAATGTCTAGGCCAAGGCAACAAAATCCAATAGTAATTCCAATATACAACCTCTCATTCCCCATCAACTTGCACAACCAAAGGAAGTGTACCCCCTTGTCTACTCAACATTCAATGTGAAATTCATCCAAACCAAATGAATGGGAAAGACTCAGTGCTCATGAGAAAATTCATCTACTTATGAATTTAATCTAAAACATGTTACATACAAGTAAATGTAAATTCAAATAAGACAAAAATGAAAACATGAGAAAAAAAGTGAGAATTTAACGAAATGAGAAAAAATAATAGAGGAGAGGAAAGTGTGAGGAATGAGAAATGAAAGGTCAGCTTGTTGGCCTTCCCATTACTCCGTCTCTCCCTATTTCTCTTATAATTTTCACTCTCAAAGGGTCTTTGGATAAGGTGAGAAGTATTAATATCATTGTAACCAAAGATAGCTAAATGAAATAATAATCCCATTCAAAGTTGGTTTTCCCATTTGGGTTCTAGGTTAAGGCCATTGTGTCTATTTTGTGATTGGATTAATTTCCAATAAATATTATCTTAGATGTATTTAATATGTTTATTATATGGATTTTTAATGAAGTACTTCAATTCATAAATCCATTGAATTAGTGGGAATTTTTAAATCTTTGGCTCAATGAGAAAAGTTGTGAGGCTCCACAACCATAAACATTTTCTTTAACCAACCCATTCCTATCTCTCTGAAATTGTAAGGTTCTATCTAACAGATCCTAGAATTTGTTAAATATTAAATATAACATTTCTATTATAATTTGTTCAGCAGAATATCATCAGCAAAATAACAGTTTACAGTTTATGACTCGGCAAAATTCAAAATGGGCAGCATGATATAAATGATATATTGAATAATATACACAGCATAAATAACATATTGAACATCATATGATCATGAACATTACATAATAACGAAGAAAAATACATGTCAAATGATTTGTTTCCTAACTCTGTTCGTCCAAGCCAAAGCTGAAACTGTGTCCAAGTTGAAACTATGCCCAAAAAATGAGTTTTCCTCCCTACCAACTAGGAGCATCCTGTCTGTCTCCCTAGCTCCAGGATACCGTAAGGAATTCTAGCCCCTGAGCCCAAAACCCCCAGCAACTCGGTGCCCCCTACAATGGTTCACCAAAACTCTAGAACCAAAAAATAAGTCCAAACAGGAAATATAGTCCTCCCCTCAAAATAATGCTTCCTCCCCAAATTTTCATAATCCTCTCCCTTTGGAATCTTCCCAGTCATATCTCCCCCCATTCACCGACTCCCTATCCTCCATTAATTACCTTATCCTCCCCTTTATTACCTTATCCCATTCCTTTATTACCTTATCCGATTCCTTTATTACCTTATCCTTCCACCCCATGCTTCATCCCCCCCCCCGCATACGTAAAGTCTTGTAAAAATAATTTAAAATTTACTAAGATCTTTATTCATTACCCTAACCATTAATAAGTTAATTAATTAATCAACAAATATAAACAATTAATTAGTAAATAATTAATTAATTAATATAATTAATAAATAATCATTGTTTAACTAAAATATATTAGGATAGTTAATTAAATAATTAACTATTCTTGATAAATCCTATGCAACTATTTAACTAGGGTTGTTACATACACCCACCCTTCAAGAAACTTCATCCCGAAGTTAAGGTATTTTATGATACAAGGGAAAAGAAACATGGTTCACACATTCATAACAATTAACCATCATTATTAGTAAGTAATCCAAGAAACTCATTCATACTAGTGTACATGTACAAGAAATGCATGTGTAGCTAGTACATACAAGTCTTGTGCATGTACTAATAATCAATAACTATCACCCTTATTGTAATTTATTTATGCATCCAATCCAATAAACAAGACTATTCTTTTATAAAAGACAATAAAGCAATCAAATGTTTGTGAAATCCTTTAATTACAATTATCTAGTTCACCAATTTTATTTAGACAACTGTGGTTTAGTTACGTAATTATGAATATTCATATATACACATTTTCTTTTTAGAAGGGAAAAACAATAAATTCCACCATTAGACAAATCTCCATACTTTCTCAACTATTTCTACTCATCCTTCCTCCCTAACTTACTTCCATCTTCATTCCTATCCTTCCTCTGCTGGACTATCTTGGAGCGTCAACTATATTGACCTAACTCCAAATAGAACCCGTAAGCAGAAGTGTCACTATCTCAACCAAGCTTCCCCAACAGGCAACTGACAGTCATCATCACATGTCTAGGGGAGTGTGAGCTAACACTGTCCTCCCATGACTTCAGGTTTCGGAGGATACACGGTGGGAAATGCCTCCACCCCTCCTAATTTTAACTAGGGTCCACACCCTACAATGGAATATACAGTGGCACCGTGTTGCTGGGAGTTTTTTCATTGTTTATTCAGTTTTGGGCAGTATCATCACTTGAAATCCTGCACTAGTCCACATATCATAGCAATGTATCCAAACCAATATAATTTCACATACAAAGATTCATACCATATTGTTTCTCGGCTAGTGGTCATGTCATTCACTTTCATCATTATTATCCCTTGGCTATTTCATAGCCCATGCCCTGCAAATTAGTCTGTAACACAAACTCATACATCTCTATGCATTATCATCATGTAATTGCATACAACCATCATTTCAAGTCGATATTTGTGTACCAACAACTTAACATCAAAGTTTTCAAGTTCGAAATAAATCTCATAATATCCCATAATTCAATTTCGACACCGATTCGTAAAATTATCATTTACAAAATAGATTGCATCATATCCAACATCATTCTAATAGCATTTAAACCTTCATAGGATTCTCATTCACACCATATATTGCATCATACCCATCATCATCAATAACATTTAAACGTTCATAAAATTTACATTCACATAGTAGATCTCATCATATCCATCATCATCAATAATATTTAAACATTCATAAAATTTACATTCTTACCATATATCGCATCGTATCCATCATGATCCAAATATATTTAAACATTCATAAAGGTTCATAGGTCTTAAAATTTTAAGTGTATCATTTAATAGTTTCACTATAAATAAAAAATAAAAGTATGTAGGCCTCAGGTAATCCTGGTTGTCGAAGTCAAAAGGTGGTGTTACATACACCCAACCTTCGAGAAACATATTCTCTAGGTGGTCAAAAAAGTGAGGGATAGTCTTGTCATAATGTCTCGACGTCTTCCCAAGTAGCAGATCCTGGACTATACTTGTCCCATTGGACCTTAACTTGGTCTACCAGATGGTTCCTAAGCTACCAGACTCTATGATCCAATATGCGTAACGGTTCTACCATGAGAGTTCCCATGTTCGATACCTGCAATTCCTTCCAATTTAGTTTATATGATTCATCAGCAACATAATGACATAAAACAGATACATGAAAAACATGATGAGTTTTATGCAAGTGGTGTGGCAGTACGAGACAGTAGGCAATGGGTCCAATTTTCTCTTGGATTCTGAACGGTCCTATAAATTGAGGTGACAACTTTGTCCCCTTCCCGAACCATATGGTACTCTTATTAGGTCTAATACGAATGAAAACCTGGTTTCCCACTTCATAACTTCAGTCGGTCCTATGTGCATCTGCATAACTATTCTTCCTATCCTATGGTTCCTTTAGTCTCTGCCTAATCTGAATCACCTGTTCCTCCATCTCTTGAATCAATTATGGCCTAACTGTTACTCGGTCTTCCAGTCTATCCCAACTCAACGACATTCTGCATGGCCTTCCATACGGGGCTTTGTAGGATGGCATTCTGATGGAGCCATGAAAACTGTTATTGTAGGCGAACTCTACCAAAGGTAGGTACTTCTCCCAATGGTTTTGATTATCCATGACATACATCCTGAGCATGTATTCCATCACTTGATTTACTCTCTCAGTTTTCCCATTTGTTTCATGATGATAAGATGTTCTTAAGTTCAAATAAGTCCCCAACGTTGACTGCAAACTTGTCCAAAACCTAGAAGTGAATATGGAATCCTTATCTGAAATGATCTTCTTAGGTATCCTGTGCAAATGGATAACTTCACTTATAAACACACATGCCACTTCAGTGACATCGTAAGTGTCTCTAACTGGAATAAAATGAGCACTCTTGGTTAATTGATCAACTATCACAAGAATAGCATTGTTTCTATGAGATGTGAGTGGCAACCCACCAACAAAATCCATAGAAATGACTTCCCACTTGGACATAGGAACATCATGTGGTTGTAGGAGGCCTCTCGGGTGATGGTGGTTGGATTTCACTTGTTGACACTCTAGGCACTTGGTGACAAAATGGACTACATTGTGCTTCATGCCTGCCCAGAAGAAGAGATTCCTCATGTCTGCGTACATCTTCTTCACACCCGGATGTGCACAATAAAGTGATCTATGGGATTCCTTTAGTATAATGCTTCGAATATCCCCATTTTCAAGGATGCACATCCTTCCTCGATATCTCAATAGTCCATCTACTTCCAGAATATATCCTTCATACTTTGGATCTAGTTTCCTCCCACTCTGGAGGTTTGAGGTAACCTCTAAATACCAACTGTCTCCTTGGAGTTGCATCAACAAATGTTCCCTCAGATTGACCTTTAAAGGTATCAAGGAGAAGACATGTGGTCTCCTACTCAAGGCATCTGCGACCACATTTTCCTTTCCCTTGATGTATGAAATACCAAAATCGTACTCACTCATAAACGCACTCCATCATCTTTGCCTGGCATTTAGATCCCTTTGAGTGAAGAGATTTTTTAAACTTTGATGATCCGTTTTGAGCACAAAGTTTCACCCCACAAGATAGTGGCTCCAAAGTTTCAGAGCTAGAATTAGAGATGCCAATTCTAAATCATGAGTAGCGTAAAGGTCTTCATGTTTCTTCAACTTACTTGATGCATAAGCTATCACTCCATCCTGCATTAGCATGGCCCGCAATCCTTGCTTCGAGGCATCCGTGCAGACTGTGAAATCCTTTTCCATATCTGACACTCGTAAAATTGGCGCACTAGTTAGTAACGTCTTAAGTTCAATGAATGCACTATCACAGTCTTCTGTCCATTCATACCTAACCCCCTTGCACTACAAAGTGGTGATGGGTTTTTATATTTTTTAGAATCCTTCCAAAAATCTCTGATAATAACCTGCTAGCCCCATGAAGCTTCTCACCTCATGGGCATTTTTAGGCACTGGCCACTCCATAATGGCCTTTACCTTTTCTATGTCCACAGAGATTCCTTCACTGAAAATGATATGACCTAAATAGTGGATCTATTTCTAAAAGAAGGAACACTTCAACAACTTCCCATACAATTTTTTCTCTCTAAGGTAGGACAACACCACTCGTAAGTGTTCCTCATGTTCTCTTTCGTTTTTGGAATAGATGAGAATGTCATCGAGAAAGACTTGTACAAAATGGTCTAAGTACTTCCAGAATATGTTGTTCATGAGGCTCATGAATACTACTAGCACATTGGTCAATCCGAAAGGTACTACGACAAAATCGTAATGTCCAAACCAAGTTTGAAAGGCAGTTTTAGGAATATCGCCTTCCTTAATCCTTAACTGGTGATACCCTGATTGCAAATTGATCTTTGAGAATACCGCTGCTCCTTTCATCTAATCGAAGAGGTCATATATTCACGGCATTGGGTACCTATTTTTCAATGTAGCACGGTTCAAGTCCCTGTAATCTATACACAGTTGTAAGGATCCATCCTTCTTCTTTACAAACATTACTGGTGCACCCCAAGTTGAAACACTGGGCCTTATTAACCCTAAGTCTAGTAACTCTTTCAAATGCATTTGCAATGCACAAAGTTCCAGTTATTTCATCCGATACGGAGTCTTGGAAAGTGGTTCTGCACCAGGATTTAACTCAATACTAAAATCGATCTCCCTCTCAGGAGGTAACCCTGGTAACTCGTTCGAAAAAACATCCTTAAATTCTGATATTACTGGGTACTGATCCAATGAGGGTCCCTTCCTTTCATTCACTTCTTTCACTACATATAGTTGACACCCTTGCCTCAAGAATCTCTTATCCTTCATAGTTGATATAAAGTGTAATGACACCTTTCTCCATACACCCTGGATCTCTACTGGCCTTCCTTCGTCATCTACACAGAGCACCCTTTTCGTAAAACAATCTACCAAAGCTCAATGAGATTCTAAACAATCCATTCCAATGATTAGGTTGTATGCCCCTACAACAGTGAAATATACCTTCAACCTGGTAGTACACACTCCCAGGTCTACTATACAATTATCAACGTTATGTCCTACCGCTTGTTTTCCCCCTGAAGCCATCTCGACTTGTTTAAATTCATCGTGCTCATAAGCTGCCAACCCACTTTTTTCTAATGCATATGGTGAAATGAAACTATCTGTCGCACCAGAATCAAATAAAATATTAGCATTGAAATGATTTAGTGTACCTGATGACTCCACCACCATGGATTGATGTTCGACCTGGTGATTATTAACCTTTGCATAAATCTAGTGGCTACTACGTGCTCTTCCCATTGGGGCCTTTCCTTCTCTATGCACGAATCCTGATTGTAACTTTGGGCAGTCACCCTGGTAATGGGGTCCTCCACATCCCCAACAGGTAACACGAGATTGAACATGTGCACTATTCTGTGACTATCTCTGAAATGAGTTCCTTCCCCTGGAACCCCTGCCCCTGCTAGTTGTTGCCTAAGATGGCCTTGGACCTGCTTGAGTCGTTGGTGATGAACGAGATGCTGCACTCGCTGCCATTGAAATTCCTGCGGCTAGTTTCCTTGGTGTGACTCTATTACCATATGGAGGTGGCCTTGAGCCCCCTCCCCTAGGAAATGTCTTAGGGGGCTTCCCTACAAATCCAGGATGATGCAAAAAGGTTGGTCTCGTACCTCCAATTAAGTTCATGTGTTCATCCACATAACGTGCATTTTCCACAGCGTCCACTACTGAAGACGGTTTCCACATCCGCACCATATCCCTTATCTTAGGTTTCAACCCATAGACAAAGTGTTATGCATGTCGTTGGTCATTATCCATATATGAAACATACTTGACCAATTCCATAAACCTAATCTCATATTCTTCTACGGTATTGTTTCCCTGTACTAGAGCATGAAATGCTCCTACCTGTTGTTCCTCATAGTAAGCTGGCAGATATTTCCTTCAGAACCTCTCCTCAAAAAGTTCCCAGGATACAGTGTCTGGGGTAAGATGCACTTGTCTTTCTAGGTTCCCCCACCAGTTCAAGGCATTGTCTCTTAATTGAAAAATTGATATCTTCACCTTTCAGGTGGATGCATAGTCCCTTAAGGTAAAACACCTTGTCATGCATTCCAACCATGCTTCTGCGCATTCATTGGCACGACCCCTGAAAAACTCCAGAAGTTTAATATTATACAATTCTCTAGTGATGTATTTAGGTGGAGGTCCTCCCCCTAAATCCCTTGAAGCTTCTTGATTAAATGTTCCAGATGGTGGGGGTTCCACTTCGATCCCTACTGGTTGACGCCCCCTTAAAGTCTCATTTATGGCCTCCAAAGAGCGCAGTATGAGAGCTAGTTTGGGCGATGGTGGTGGCGGCGTTGGTGGTGTTGGAGGTGCCTGCAATGATGCTTCTCTGCCTTGATTCCCTCGATTCCTAACCATCCTATATGATTTAACCTGCATCAACCAAAGTTGTCAGGGTGAGTTCAAGGACGTTTCACATTTGCACAACTTAAACTAGAAAACAGGGTTAGGCGTAAGTTTTTCTTTACTTGTCTATAAATAGACGTTACTCTCTTTAGTGGAGTGGCTAGGTTAGGGTTAAGCATCTAAGCTTGGTGTCACTACCTAACAAAGATACTGACTCCCTCTCCTGGTAGCTATGCTAGCATCACACCACACTCGTCAATTCCTCTAGCTTACTTTCCTAGCGTGCATGAAACCCCTTCCCGCTTATCTTAGTCTAAGTTTTTAAACTTTTCATTTAAAGCTAATTAATGTGATTTTCAACCTAAGGTGATTAGCTCATTAGTTTTAAACCTATACAAGTTTAAACCCTATAAAAAAATTATATAATTTAAATTAATTTAAAATATGTAATTTAGAACGTAATTTAAAAATATCTCCACCATATCTTTTACATATTATTTTGAATTAAATTTATAAAAAAACAAATCCCCCCCTTTTTTTTTCTTTTTTTATTGTTTATATATATTTATATTTAAATGTTTATATAAACAATAATCATAAAATAAAATAAAATTAAAATAAAATAATAAATAAAATTAAATTAATATTAAATAATAAATTAAAATAAAATAAAATAAAATAAAATAAAAATGATAAATAAAAACAATTTATACAATCATGTTTGGGCATCGTGGGTCCTCGCATGAGGCCCACATGCCCCCCCCATCTCTTTCCTTACCTAACCCTAACGCTCCCTCACTGCCTCCTATCCCTCTCTGCAAGTGCGGCCAATGTTTTCTTCTCCCCAACTCTGCAACTGCAGGCTCCTCCCTCGGTCACTCGATACTCGGCTCTGAGCACTGGTGCTTGGGCAATGGTTGGTGTATTGTTGTTGTTTGATATTTTTTTTTTTTTTTTGACTGACCTATGTTTGGGTTGTAGGTCGCATGGGGCCCTTCTCAAGCACTTGTCTTGGTTGATTGGTCATGGGTTCATGGTAAATATAGCTTGCTAATATGGATCTCGCACTTGAGCTTGTCTTGGTGTGTCTACATGTGGCTCGGATCTGTGGGCTCTCCCCAATTTTATTTATTTCCCTAGTTTTTTTTTTGGACGCATAGTGCAAAAGTGTGGCCCTCTCGGCTGCTCCCTTCGATGGTTTTGTACTAGTTTTTTTTTTCATTGGATTGCAATGTGTTGTGTGTTGGTGTAGTGCACTGACTTTGTGCTGGCACGTTGACAGCCCAACCTTTCCATCATTGCTGGTGCGCTTGGCTCTTATTCTTGGCCTGTGTGTTGCTTGAGATGTGGGCAATATAGACCTCAATATGAAAACAATTGAATATATATACAGGAGTAGTGAATGCAATGAAGAGAGCGTGCAACCATGTACCTGTGCAAAAGCAGGGAGCTGAAGGTCGAAATCTCTCGAGATGTGAATGAGATAGAATTATGTGTGTTAAATGCATCTGGGAACATTGCATCGAACTCTTAAAACTTAGAAGGCATGAAATCTCAATCTTCTGGGTTGGCCTGCAGCGTACAATGAACAAGGTCAAAATCCCATTGTCGGCTCTCCTTTGACTGTATTGTATAGTGTTGCTCCCCCTGATGGCTTGGTTTTGTTTTAAGGGCAGGGCGGAGTTGAGTACTCCTCACGCTCCTTGTGGGCTCCTCCTCGTGGTGGCTTGCATTGAATGTAGTTGTTTTTGTTTGTTGTGACCGGGTGCTAGCTTGTTGGTTTGTTTGTTGTGTCGGTTCCTGCGTGTGCACAATGGGAATTTTGTTTCCCCTTATTTGCGACCTGGTATCTCTTCAGTAAGTTTTACACTGTTTGAACTCAAATTGTTTCTATAACAGCAGGCCTTCAACGGCCTGAAAACTTCATGTATCTAGTCGTTAGGTGCTTGCTTCCTATTTACACACACCATCCATTTGATTGTAACCATATTTTCTATGTTTTGTTTGGCTTGCCTTTTCTTTCTCGATTATATGCACACATTGTTTTTTTTATTTTGTGATTTTTCTTTTGATTGGGAATTTACTGTCTTGTTTCCCGGGCTTCCTTTTTGTCCTTTGTATTTTTTTTTTCTTAGTACTGTATTGTTTAATGTTTCTTGATTTTTCACAATCTTCCCCCGTTTTTTCTGGAATTTTAGTGCTGAGAGACTCAAGCTTCTACATGTATGATTTTTATCGGCATTTGAGGTTCTTCTGTGGTTGATTAAAGATTCCAATCAGGCATAGAGTTTGAGCTATTCTCAATGATACTAGTTTCTTATAAACATGAGGCATGGTGGCATGGTGTATCCATTAATGAGTGGGAAGATTATCACAAATTTTCAAAGAATTAGCAATTCACATTTTCCGTAAGGTCTTGTCATATTGATGCCAATTCTTCAAGAAAATTATCCAAAATTTATTGCTACAAAGGTAAGATTATGATGAAACGCATCAATACATCTCCCATGTTGTAGATGTTTTTACTCTGTTTAGACTACTTATTCTTTTCTATTGATGATTTATAGCTGCTGGAAATTATTTAGTTTCCAAGGAGGCATCTCCATAACTAATTTTCATGAAAGTGCTAGTGGTCATATGGTGATACACCATAGATGCAAATTCGAGTAGCCTCTGGTAATATAGTTTTCAAAATGCCAGTTATTAAAAATTCCTGGGTAAATATAACTTTGGAACCTATATTGGAAGCCAGTAGATACATTAGTATAGTTTCATCTTAAGAACTAAAAGGTATTCTCTATTATTGTAAAATATATATATATATATATATATATATATATATTCTTTATCTATTCTTCCTACACCTTATTTTTTTTTTATGTGTTTTACATTATTTTATAATAGATGATGGATTGGCTTGCAGGTTAGGCGGAGCTAGAGCTTGGACCAGATTTATCTAATTCAGGGTTTCAGGGTCCCTGGACTGCTTTCAATATATATATATATATATATATATATATATCCTATATAGATTATTCAAGGTTTCACTATAACTAAATAGAAGTGTTTAAATTTTTGGGTGGGTAGGTAGGCCCTTGGCTCGAGATTTTGAACTAGGGCTCTGATACCATGTGTAAGGTTCTATCTAACAGATCCTAGAATTTGTTAAATAATTAAATATAACATTTCTATTATAATTTATTTAGCAGAATATCATCAACAAAATAACAGTTTACATTTTAGGACTCAACAAAATTCAAAATGGGTAGCATGATATAAATGATATATTGAATAATATACACAACATAAATAACATATTGAACATCATACGATCATGAACATGCCATAATAACAAAGAAAAATACCTATCAAGTGATTTGTTTCCCAACTCTATTTTTCCAAGCCCAAGATGAAACTGTGTCCAAGCTGAAACTGTGCCCAAAAATCGAGTTTTCCTCCCTTCCAGATAGGAGCAGCCTGTCCATCTCCCTAGCTTCAGGATACCGCAAGGAATCCTGGCCTCCGAGCCCAAAACCCCCAGCAACCTGGTGCCCCCTACAATGGTTCACCAATACTCCAGAACCAAACTCCAAAACCAGAAAATATGTCCAAACAGGAAATACAATCCTCCCCTCAAAATAATGCTTCCTCCCCAAATTTTCATAATCCTCTCACGTCGGACTCTTCCCAGTCATATCTCCCCCCATTCACTGATTCCCTATCTTCCATTAATTACCTTATCCTCCCCTTTATTACCGTATCCCATTTCTTTATTACCTTATATGATTCCTTTATTACCTTATCCTTCCACCCCATGCTTCATTCCCCCCCTGCATATGTAAATTCTTATAAAAATAATTTAAAATTTATTAAGCTCTTTATTCATTACCCTAACCTTTAATAAGTTAATTAATTAATCAACAGATATAAACAATTAATTAGTAAATAATTAATTAATTAATATTATTAATAAATAATCATTGTTTAACTAAAATATAGTAGGACAGTTAATTAAATAATTAACTATTCTTGATAAATCCTATGCAACTATTTAACTAGGGTTGTTACAGAAATTAATGGCTCCATGCACTAGTTTTCATTATTTTTATATCAATAAGATCTTATGTATATTAGATTATCCTCATCATTTTACTACTTCAAATAGAAAAATCACTCCAACCACCCCTTTCATAAATTCTATGAGATCAAAGGTTTAAAAAAAAATCAATTGTAGGCTTCCAACTAAGTTTCCATTCTCATGTTTGAAACTTAGAATTTCAACACTTAAAGGAGGCAATTGTTTTTTTGGGTGAATTTTCTCTCTCTATCCAAGTTGTTGGGTGACTACCTAGCTGATTCTACATTAACCTAAGGCAATTTTCTCCCTCTAAGTCCATTTCACATTGCTTGGGATGAACTACCTTCTCACTGGGTCGATCCTGCATTACTTGGGCATTTATTTTTTCCCACGGGCTATATACAGGCATGTAGTGGTCATTCATGACTATAATAATTTGTACAAATACCAATTGGGAATCCTACAATGTCTACAAACAAAGATTCCAATCCGATGGTCTCTTGGCAAGTCATGAGCATTTTCTAGAGCCACACATACTCCACATATGGGTTTCTCAATTCATAGAAATGTGTGAGTTTCCATATAAGTCTAATTGAATCAAAGAGTGTACAATAACATGTTGGATTTGTCATACAAAAAAAATATCTCTCTCCAAATAGTGAATCCAGGGCATTGGATTCTTGGTTAATGTTGGAATTTCCTTGTTTCTGTCAATGTTGGCATTCTCATTGTTTGTCTTACATGTGAAATATGAAAAGTGCGCTGATTTTGTGCAAGAGAGGATCTACTATAAAAAATCATAAATATCCAACATCATATTGTGTGTTCCATATGTAGTGTAATAAATTGGATTCAATTGTTGTCTTGTGTTTCTGAGTGAAAATTCATGAGAGGAAAACTTCCATACACAATGACAAGGAGAAAGATTTGAGTCCCTACTATGAGCTTACAAATTACTTTCATTTAGGATATTGAGATATTTTATGTGGTATGATGGGTAAATTGTAGCATCCCCAACCACCTGTTGGGATATGCCACTTAAATTTTGAACCCTGGTACAAATTTAAATTATCAAAATACTCTACAAATGCACATATTTATACAAAATAATAATAAAAATACGTATGAAACAAGAAAAGGAAAAACCCATGAAACAAAATGCATAAATATTAATGTAGCACATGAATTAACAAAATTTGAAACTTATGTGCAGACCTTCCACGTTCTTCCTAACCTTAGATCGCATTGTTCATAACTCTCAGCAGTGTGTCACCCCTGAGCTGGGACTAAAATCCACCTGGGTAAAGGATTCCTAACTCAACTAAGGTATATCAGAAAGAAGGAAAACTCGGTCATAGGTGCCAACTCAAACTAAAAACCTATAATCCCTCACTCCCCACATGCCTATCCCACCCCAAGAAGTGTGCCCCTTCTCTTCTCAACAGTCCATCGACTGCCCCAATTCCCTTCTTGGGATTCAACAACATGATAGAAAATAAGTCTCAGAGCCCTGTAGCTGCAATTTTTCACCTTCAAGAATAAATTCCCAGTAATTATCTCACCTAGAGAGAATGCTCTCGGGCCTGACAACCCGCCTCTTCAATATCCTATGGGCTTGACAACCCATTTCTTCCTTCCATATCCTAGCTAACCAGGGTACAAATATGGTGATAGTAAAAGGAAGGTACATATGATAGTCAAATGAGTGAGTGAATGATGATGAAATAATAGGAAAATGAACTAAGTCCAAACTGTATGTATGCATGTTCCCAACTTGACACTTGTCATGTTGAGAACAACTTTGGGCTCACTTGTCCCCATCCTTAAAACTTAGGATAAAAATAATTATCCATAATTTATACTTTAAGGAATTTTAATATAATATTGCGTTGTTCTTAACATCCCTAGCTTAGTCCCTTATCATTAACATTTAGCCCCTTTTCCCTATCTAGTGGATTTTAGTCCCTCATACTCTTTTACATGGTTGGTCTGTAGCAACGATGTGCTTTCATTAATATTTACATGTGATTACATTTACAATGATGGCTCACTAGCCATTTAACATATGGCCCACCAACCTAATAACCACATAGGCACTTCAGCCTCAATACTTATGCACTCATAGATAACTCAACTTTGTGCACTTCCAAGTCACTACCACACACTTACCCAACTCTGTGCAACATTATGACTTGTGTTCCCCTATCTTGATAATGAATCTCCTCACACTTACTAGAGTGTGTGCAACACCAAAACCAATTACTCACCAACCAATAAGAATATTTACGTTTACAATTATATGTACAATTGGGGTTTGACCTAGGGGCACATGGTAATGTTTGTAGCATCAATATCATGCACCTTCCTTCTAAGTTCACCAACCACCTTGTTCTCGTTACATTTGATATGTTTTATATCAAAGTCATATTCAATGAGAAATTATAACCACTTGCTTTTCCTGGAATTTAGAGTTGGTTGTCCAAATCAATATTTCAGACCACTATGGTCTATCCTCAACTCAAATATTTTTCCCATGAGGTAGTGCCTCCACATATTCAAGGCATGCACTATTGATCTGGATTATTTTCAGCACGAAATGAGAGTGGAGAAATAATAAAGAAATTCACAGAGATATCATCGATATCCAATAATAGAACATAAACGTATCATAGATGAAACCATAAACACAAAGATACGGTAATACACAATTTCTATTAATGAAATAAATGTATAGAGACTATAAAAATATAGAGTGAAAGACTCGCTATAATGGTGGCATCTTATCTATGAGAAGAGATGTGTCGGCTACTCGCATTTGCAAGAAGATGATTACAATGAGCCTTTGAAGGCATTTTTACAATAAGCAGGAATGCCCAAAACCCTAGTCATCCAAAAACCTAACCCTAGGAGATGAAGCGCCAAAAAGTCATGTGGGCCCCGTTTGGGTAAGTGACTACATCAAATTCCTAGGGTTGTAACTTTTGCATACAATCTTTGTTTTAGGTGTGTGATAGCTAGTTAGAAAGGTATCGTCAAGGAGATTCATTTTTGGGGCTCAATTATTTCTTTGGATATCATTGAGAACCTAGATCTTGAAAAACCTTCATTTGGGCCCTCAAAATGGCCCTGAAAGTTAAAAACTAATAAAAATAGTAAATTGCCCAAACTGCCAGAAAATTGTTTTGAGCCAGCCGAAAAAGGTGGGTGGCCACCGATATCCACCTGGATCAATCCTCCCTCCTTAGGAAGAAATGGTCTCCATTGCGTTGAGTTCCTATGGTAGAGGGAAAAGTGTTTGCTGAATCTGCATCTTGGTGAGTTGCTTGCCTTGCTAGAGACGTCACGCTGCTCAGTTTGTGGAAGTCTGTCACGAACCTGTTGAGGTTGAGGTTGTTCAGCAAGTCGGGCTACATGAGAGGATGGTGTGTAGAAGGAATCTTTGTGCTTTGCTGCAAACTTGTCTACCTGATTATGTTGGATAAAAGTTGCTTGGGGTGAGGTTGTAGTGGTTCCAATGTCCTTATGTTCCCCTTTTGAATAGATTGTGAAGAAGCTAAATTTTGCAGTATGAGATACTACCTTGCGACACTTTTTTGGTGGAACAGTAGTCAAAAATACCTCTAGTATTTTATAGACATGACCCCCCAAAGTAACAATGAAACTGCAGGGTCAAGACTCATAAACAACATGGTGCTTCCACATATATGGTTGGCCCAAGAGAACATCATAGATATATAGTGGGGAAAAATCACATAATACCTCATCCTTGAAGGGTTGGATACCTTATGACAATCGACACTGCTGGCTGACATGAATATCTCATCCTTGGTGAAGCCTCTCAATGTTGTATGGCTAAGGGTGTAGTGTTGTTGACAATCCCAACTGTTTGATGACCTCTGCTAAGATGAGGTTCTTCTGGATACCGCTATAAACAATAAAATGTAGCGGGGTCCCCTTCACCCACATTTGTGAATGAAAAAGGTGCTCCACCTCTTCAGGATATGTTGGTTCTTCAGGTTGAATTGTTTCGGTCACGACAGTAGCAGTGGGGTCTGCGTCAATGATCTGTCCTTTACCAGTATTTTCAGAATCAGATTCTGAATCAGGGTTCAGCTCCTTGTCTTTGATATTGGACACCAATGACTATTTTGAGTGACATTGATTGGTGTTGTGCCAAGGGATTTTGAGGAAATCACACCATTTTTTGGTACCCTTCTTTGTCTTCCGATGACCCTTATTTTCCTATGTCTTGGAATGGTTTTCGGGAGACTGTTTGTTAGGGTTGTCTTTGTCATACTTTGGTTGTTGTGGATTTGCAGACCCGAACTCTCGCTTGTTTTGGTGCTTAAATTTTTGCTCAATTTTAACAGCATATCGATAAGCAACACCAAGTGATGAGATGTCCAGAAAATCCATTTCAGTCTGAATGTATCTGCGTAGAGCCCCACGGTATTTCAGAACTAAATGTCGCTCAAAGTATTTGATACCCAACTTGGTGCACAAGGTATGGAAGGTATTGGTGAAATCTGAAACTACTTGGCCCCTCTCTTGCCACAGTGTGGTCCATCTCATGTACTGGTCCTCATAGTTTCCAACAGGGTAATACTGTTCTTTTACAGTATCCATAAAAAAATATCAAGTGGGATCGGCCCCATATATTCCAGACTCCTATGTGGAACTTTGATCCCAGTAAGTTTCCCACCAATGTTTGACATGAGGGAGAGCTTTAAGGAGTGTGAAGGTGATATTTTCTTTTTCGGAAAAATTGTGAATAGAGAAATAACCTTCTAGCAGAGTTAACCATTTTTCTAGGGCTTCTGCATCTATATGTCCTTCAAATACAGGAATATCAAAATTAACTTGCAACTTTAAAGGAAAGGTGCCTCCAAAGTGGCCTCTTGATGAATATGAACCTGATGCTATCGACAATAATTGAAGGATGTGGGCAAAATTATCCATAATTTCGTCCCTCTGTCGTGTGAGAGATTGCTCAAGCAACAGATTGATAGGATTGTTTGCTCTGTCATTTTTATTTTCTTCCACCATTGAGGGTTTCTTGGGTGTGAGAGAGAGATTTTCTTCAAGAGAGACAATCTTGAGACCCAACTTGCTATACTCAGACCTCGTCGGGGACATGCACTCAAAAAAAAAATGATCAAGCACAGCCTGCTCTGATACCACTAATCTAGATTATTTTCGGCACGAAATGAGAGCGGAGATATAATAAAGAAATTCACAGAGATATCATATATATCCAATAATATAACATAAATGTATTAGATATGCAACCATAAACACAAATATATAGTAATACACAATTTCTATTAATGAAATAAATGTATAGAGACTGTAAAAATATAGAGTGAAAGACTCGCTAGAATGGTGGCAGCTTATCTCTGAGAAGAGATGTGTTGGCTACTCGCATTCGCAAGAAGATGATTACAATGAAGCTCTGAAGGCCTTTTTACGATAAGTAGGAATGCCAAAAACCATAGACATCCAAAAACCTAACCCTAGGAGATGAAGCGCCAAAAGTCATGTGGGCCCCATTTGGGTAAGTGAGTCAACTTCCTAGGGTCGCAACTTTTGCATACAATCTTTGTTTTAGGCGTGTGATAGATCATTGGAAAGGTATCATCAAGGAGATTTATTTTGGATGCTCAATCATGCCTTCAAAAATCATTTAGAACCTATATCTATAAAAACCTTCATGTGGTCCCTCAAAATTGCCCTGGAAGTTAAAAATTGCTAAAAACAGTAAATTGCCAAAATTGCCAAAAAATTGTTTTGAGCCAGTCTAAAAAGGTGGGTGGCCATCGATATCCACCTGGATCAACTATGGCTTCCAAATCCAAATCATGAGTAGCATAGTTCCTTTCATTCTCCTTCAACTTCCTTGATTCATAGCACACTACAAACCCATTTTGACTAAGGACTCCACCAAGCCCTTATTTACAAGTATCAATGCATACAATGAAGTCTTCATTTGGATCAACAATCCTTAGTATTGGATCACTTCTTAATAAATTCTTCAAGTGTTGGAAACTCCTTTTACAATTTGATGTCCACTCAAACTTACACCCTTATTCTGTAAGGAAGTGATTGGGTATGCAATCTTTGAGAATCCCTCAATAAATCTCATGTAGTAACCTGCAAGTCCCATGAATGATATTACCTCAGAGACATACGTTGGTGTTCTCCATCCTTCAATGGACCTTATGTTTTATGGGTCCACTGCTATTCCTTCCTCCGAAATGATATGGAACAAATAATGAATTTGCTTATGATTGAATGAGCACTTGCCCAATTTGGCATACAATTGATGCTCCCTCAATACATTTAATACCATCCTCAAGTGTTTCTCATTCTCTTCCTCTGAATTAGAATATAAAATAATGTCAACCAAAAGGACAATGACAAACATATATAAGTATTATCTAAAATTACCATTCATTAAACACATGAAGACAACTGGTGCATTTGATAACCCAAATGGCACCACTGTGAATTCATAATGGACATAACTTTTTTGGAAGAAAATATTGTTTATGTATTCTTCTTTAATTCTTACCTGATGATAGATTGAACTAAGATCAATCTTGGAGAATATTTTTTCATCTTTTAGCTGATCAAAGAGTTCATCGATCCTTGGAAAATGATACTTTTTCTTTCCTAGTTACTTTGTTCAACTACCTGAAGTCAATCCAAAGTCTCAATGTTCCATATTTTTTCTTCACAGATAATAGTGGGGCACCCCAAGGTGACACACTTGGGCGTATATACCCCTTCTTCATAAGCTCTTCAAGTTGCATATTTAATTCCTTCAATTCTGGTGTACTCATCCTGTAAAGGCTCTTAGATACTAGAGTTTCTCCACGCATCTGGTTGATGGATAAATCAATATATTGTTTAGGGTTTAATCCATGTATTTATTTAAATACATATTCAAAATAATTTAGGATTGTATAATATTTAATATTTGGTACCTTATCTTTAGGTGTCTCTTCCATATGTGTTGCAAATATTTGACACCCTTTCCAATAAATTTTCTTTAACTGCAAGGCAAAAACCTCTCTGATGGTTACTACCATAGGAATTCCTTGTACTGTCCTTAATTTCCCATCCTCATCCAAGAAATTAAATGCATTATTATAATAACCTAGGACAACATGATGTTGGTCGAACCAATCCATATAATTGGTGTGGAATTGATCAAACCAGGGTCCTTCTTAGGTTACCAACAAAAGGGTACCGAGTAGTCTAGAGTGATAGAATTTTAATATTCTCTGGAGAGAAGACGTCTCACCCGAAGCACAACCAAGACAAGAAGATAGGGAAGGGTACGGAGAACACTTAGGTATATCTCAAGAAGCATCAATATTCAACATCGTTGTGTGCAAGATGAACTAACAAGTAGAAGATATGAACTCATTCATAACTAATAGTAAACACAATAGACTTGTGAGAACATATGAAAACAAGATATAACATATTGATCTTATCATACATGAAGAAGTGAAGTAGAATGAAAAATCATAGATATAACCAAAGAATTATCATAATATTTTCAAACTTTTGCGTCCTTTTATATATTGACATCACAAGGGTTTCTCAAATACAATTCAACAGATACAGATGCATATTGGTCATGCCAAATCTAACAAAAACTCTATGCTACTAAGGAACAAGGCTATCCCTGGCCTCTTTCTCTCTTAACATTATAATAAGTCATTACTCTCTTATAGTATTTTCTAGCTCCAAACTCATTCTTCAGGACTCTATCTACCCTTTTCTGAAAATGGACATTACTTACAATAACATAACCTAAAAATGGAATGAAATGATAATCTCTTCCAACCCTTTACAATCATATACATCTCGTATATATAATCCAGTTGGATTTTGAATTTTTTTTTTCTTGTTCTTTTTGTAACCTCTTTCTTCAGGTTGGTGTTGTGTTGTCCCTCTAACCATTTTCTATTTTTTTCTCCACTCCTCTGTCCATATTTCGCGTGACATGTGCAACTTACTAACCAAATTTGGGACTGTCGTATTTCTTACACATCTTCTATTAACAGAAAGGAAGGTTCCAATAGGCTCTGACCACAATNTGTTGTGTTGTCCCTCTAACCATTTTCTATTTTTTTCTCCACTCCTCTGTCCATATTTCGCGTGACATGTGCAACTTACTAACCAAAATTGGGACTGTCGTATTTCTTACACATCTTCTATTAACAGAAAGGAAGGTTCCAATAGGCTCTGACCACAATCCTTGACTCACCCTCGAGTCAAGTCCTTGGTTCTTCCATGGTTTCTAGAAATGCTTGTTTCTTTCCTTTATCCTCTGTCTTTATTTTGATTTCCGCTTTTCCTTGAGAACTTCATTCTTCCAGCTCTTCAAACAAAGGGCCCAAATCTGGAACTAATTCTAGGGCTCTCTTCTTTATGTCTTGGAAGCTATCAGCTTTATCCTTCCATTTTCTGGACAACAACGAAGCTTCATCCATGGACTGTTGAGTTACATCTGTAATGCATCCCTTGGGTTTAGGCACAACCAGAGAGTTGCACTCTGAATCGACTATAGCATCCAACTGGTGCATCTGCAAATAAGATTTATGGATGATTGGTCTAAACTTGCGTAGCTCTTTCTTAGCCACTAACTGGGGTTCATATAAATCATTTGGCTCATTTTTAGTTTGTTAGATCTGGTCACAATTTTCTTGTTGTTCTAGCAGATCCAGTGTAATGGCAGCCTCTTCTCTTAGTGACTATACCTTCACATGAAATTCCTCCAGAATTTGTCTATACCGTGATACAATTCCCATCCAGTCACTAACCTCTCAGAAAGTATTTATACATTTTGTAGTTCTTTGGTGTAGAATTTCTATTGTGTTATTTCCTTCAAGGACAACTTTCTCCATTTGTTGTTGAAGCTTCCGAGGTTACTGTTATGCTTCATGCTGACTCTCCCACAATTGGGTGTTTAGGTTCCTTGTGAGAATGGCCATCTCTGACCATGCTACCTGAAGTATCTCAAGCTTCTGCACAACCTCCACTGTTGCACTAGATTCAGGCAGTTGTGGTGCTACACTTCAAATTACTGGCCAGGATTTTGCAAGCTTCTCCTCATCCCTTTCCAGTTTCTTCTCCACCTAGATCTTTTCATGTTATTCTTCCATCTAGTGTGCTTGGGCGAGGAGTGATTCCTCCCTAGAAAATTATACATCCCATTCAGTCTGTTATAGCCTCTGCTCCAATTGGTCAGTTGAAGCTTTGATCATGCTAAGTGAATGTGTTGATGGCCATTGATCTAGGTCATTGGAAGAATTAGTGGAATCCTTGGTTACTTGAACCTATAGTGGGAGTCAACTAGCCATTGAATGATATGATCGTGTATCCACCTTTCCTGCTGCACTGGTTTCTGGTAGTTGTGGTGCTAGCCTTCAAATTAATAGCCAGGATTCTGCAAGCTTCTCTTCGACCCTTTCCAGTTTCTGCTCCACCTGGATATTTGCATGTTCTTATTCCATCCAACTTGATTGGGTGAGGAGTTCTTCCTCCCTAGAAAATTCTATGTCTTATTCGGTCTGCTATAGCCTCTGCTACAATTGATCAATTGAAGCTCTGATCATGCCAAGTAAATGCGTTGATGTCCATTGAGCGAGGTCACTGGAAGAAGTAGTGGCCTCCCTGGGTACTCAAATATACAATGGGATTCCACTAGCCATTGAATTCTATGATGGTGTATCCACCTTTTCCTCCCCTATATATGGACCATGCGGAGGCTGCACAAGTCTCATTCTTACCACTGCTGGAAGGAATGAGAGTATCTCTACTTTTTCCAAGCATAGTTGCACCAGCTCTTCACACTGTTGTGGATTATGGAGTACTAGCTCCAACTATTCTTGCAATGAGTTTTCACTTTGTTCTGACATTGATTTAGGTTCCTTCTAAACCTCTGGTACTTCCTCCTATTTTTGGACCATGATATCTATGGTTCTGCTTCTTTGGATGGCACCCACAACATTGATTGTTGAGGGAGTGAGATGAGGACTTGGGGGTTGCAGTACTAGCCCACTTTGAGTCTTCGTGGATGGCGGAGTTTCCTAAATTGGTAAAAATGGAATGATGGACTGGGTTGGAACTTCATGGGGTAGACCAGTGAGTTCTGGTATCTTTTTCAGGTAACTCTGGGGGATACAACTACATAGGATTCGGTTCAGTGGTGTGGGGTTGGATGGTTGTTTAGTTCGGTGGAGATTGGGGTTGTGGGGGTGATGGGGTTTGTTCAGTGATTATGGTCATGGATGCAGTGGTATCTAGTTTGGGGTCATCAATGATGTGAATCATTATCTACGTAGCTTGGGTGGCGGCTCTGGTATGAGTTAGATCTGATGATATGGGTTGTGGATTAAATGAATTAACAAGGGAAACCACTATCCGAGGCTTTGTGGGTGTGACATCTCTTATGAAAGAAACAACAAGGATTTCATTAACAACCTTACTTGAGAGGATAGCCTATTCTAGAAGCTACGGGAACACTTGAATTTTTCTCTTCTTTTTCTCCAGAGGCATATCGTCCTCCTCAATATCAGAGTCTGATGGCATCTCAGCCTTTTTCTTCTTTGTTATTGGTTCTGCTAGACTAGAAGTCGACCCGACTGCTTCTTCCTGTCCCCTTTTCTTCAGGAGATCTATGGGTAACAAATAGTGCAGCCCCAAATTATGTGGGTTGTGTTTCACTCCTGGCGATGACATGACCTCTTTGTCACAGGACTCCTCATATAGTTAGAACAACAACATCTGAGAGTGAAAGTATTCTATCTGGACATGCCTTGGACATACAAAGGTGTGGTGATGGTTAATGCCAAACTTGATGTTCCATGTGTTCAGGTTGAGAAATTTCCATGGTATGCGCAACCTTTGAGTTGTGTCTATCAACCCGTTGTACCACTTTAGGAATGAAACATTGTTAAATTCTGTGTTTTCTAAGTCGGACCTTGAATGCCAAGGTTTGAACATATTTTCCAGGTGACCCCTTTATGTCAGTGATGATGGTCTTCCTAGAGGTGGAGTCCACTTCCACATAGCGAATGCAACCAACAAATAATTGTATGTGAAATTTCCTCCTTTCTCCTTCGCCTCCTCGCATGCTACCAGGAGTTCTTCCAAAAAGTATTTGCACCAATTGAACATAGCTTCATTGGTGCAAAAATATTCCATTGATAGGGAATATAATGTGCATTCACCTTTTTAATATGAACACATGACCTTTCTATCAATTATGTAGCAAGTGGTCCTGACTGTCTCTGGTAAATAGGGTCGATCTTGGCAATGCACCCCCCTCTTTGTGCATGAAACTTTGCATACAGGCTGGGCTTGCCCATTTTCTTCCCATGCATACTCGGGGCATAAAACCCTTTCAACACATCCTCTCCTTTGAGCGATAATCCAGTAAGTTGATGGATATCCTCCACATTAATTGGGTACTTTCTATCGAGCCATAGGCTCATGTCATGTACCCAATTGATGAGGAACTTAGTACACTGCGCAACCTCACCAGTAGTGATGAACACTGGTAAATATCCGAGGATAATGATGTTGGAGTTGAACAAATTAATGGATTCCATCTTTGATATGAACTACATCCCTCCCATTTTATCTGGAGCCAATTTCCATAATACACTAAAGTTCATCAGTGGGAACATCACCTGGTCTGTTAGGTCAAGGTCAAGGAGATTCACCTATTCAACCTTTCCCTTGAGATCACTGATGATCTCGACTCGGGGATCACATGGCTCATCCATCACTGCATATTTGGAGACTAAAATCTTACTTCGTGTAGCTCTCAGGATAGTAACTATGTACTGTCAACAGATTTTGACATGCTAATTGGGATTTTAAGTCGTGACTAAGGATCGAGGGATTGTACAAGAGTTACTAGAATTCATAAATCTCAAGCCACAAAGTTATCTTTGGGAAACAATACGTCTCACACTGAGTTCACACAACCTTATACTTAGGTTTAACTGGAAAGTTTTGTAATAACTGCTAAGGCCACTCATCATTAATCCTATAGACACAATCATAAGCTAAGTTGTCCGATGGTACTATTAACGTGGTGAATCTATCGAGTGATTTTGGAATTTACTAAGTAAGTTGGACAATGACCTAGCCAGATTCATACCTTACCAATTGAACTGGTGAGAATCCTAGCACAAATACCAATGAAATCTTTGCATAGTGTGACTTTATGGTCTAACAAAGTTGGGATGGGTTACTGTAGCAATCATAAAGGCTATGACTCGACCAGGTGCGTGTGGCACATGGACTAGGATTGTGTCCAGATTCACTGTCCCTTCGACTAGAGTGGGGTCCTCATCACATTTAAAGACTATATTTAATGGACTCATGTCTCTTATGGTCCTACGTCGTTGAGTAAGAAGTTCTACACCAAAGTAACACCTGGATGGAAAAATGAAATACATGTCACAGTGCAACAATGCACACTTCGACTTTATTAACAGAATTCAAATAAATTGAAAAAATTCAAATCTAACTACTATACATGCTCCTTTGGACTATATCAATAGTCCTTTAGCTCAGTTCTAAGAATATAGGGTTTCATGCGAGCGCCATTCACCCATCATGGTCGAAGTATACCATCTAGTTGTGTGATTTTGGCTGCTCCAGAGGGTCGTATCTATGCAACTATAAATGGTACCAACCAATGCATACACAACTTTCTTGGATGTTTTTGGTATCGACTATCATAAATTAGCACCTTATATCCTTGCACAATTATTTTAGTCTTAGTGTGCTTGTCGTGCCAAGATTTCTTCCTTGCTTTCTCAACTGATTGATGAAAGTCTGATAAAAACCTAGTCTCATCAAGTTCTTGCAACTCCATAACCCTCTCCATCACTACTTCATCCTTTGACATGTGCGTAAGATGTGTGATGTATAGACTAGGGGTAATGAACTCTCCAGGTACCACAACCTCTTTCCCATAGACTAAATGAAATGGAGTATTCTTGTGGAGCTTCTTTTTGGGTGTCATGTAAGCTCATAAAACTACTGGGACTCTGCATCCCAATATTCCAGGTTTGTGCAGAAAACCTTCATCAACCCTCTCTCCAGAATACTGTTAAATGCCTCTACTATGCCATTGGCTTGTGGATGGTAAGGGATACTTTTATGATGTTGGATTAAGAACTCGGTTGTAAGATTTTCTATTGTACTACTGATAAAATAACCACCCTGATCATTGGTCAGACTCTTAGGACATCCAAACCAAGTGATAATTCTTTCAAAAACAAACCTGCCAACAATATCGATTGAGAAATCCTGAACAATTTTTGCTTTACCTCATCGTGTAAGGTAGTCAGTTGCGGTAATAATATACCTATCCTTTGAGTTCTTATTCATGGGGTTGATAGATCCAATAAAGTCAACTGCTCACTTCTCAAATTCTTGCAGAGCTCAAACTGGTTGAAGAGGAAATTTGTCTCATCGTGATAGCTTACCTACTCTCTGACAGACGTCCAAAGATCTAGCATACTCATTCGCATATTTGAAGAGTGTGTCCTACCATAATCCAACTTGGATTACTTTCTGCGTAGTGACCTTTCCTCCAACATGGCCTCCCGCAACTTCATTGTGGCATTCCCATAGTATGTCTTGTCTTTCATGGTCCAATACACACCTCCTAAGGATACTATCTAGGCCCAACTTATACAATTTCCTCGCGATAAATTGATAGTCTACTACTCTAACCACCATATAGTGTTTCTGAGTTGCAGAGTACATTTCTAGGCAGGACCTTGTACTCAAGAAGACTGCTATGTCTTCCAGCTATTCTGGTACAACCTCAACTTGAAACAAGTCTGCATGTGGGAGGTGATCATCGACTACTCCACCAGTTTCTTTGGATTATAATCTGGATAGGTGATCAATACCCACGTTTCATCTTCCCAATTTGATGATCACCTCAAATGAAAATTCCTAAAAAAATAACAACCATTGACAAATTATTCCTTCCAATACATTCTTGTTAACTAGATATTTTAATATGAAATGATCAATAAAAAATTTAAAATGAGAGTGTAACAAGTAATTTCTAAACTCTTGTAGAGCATAAATCATAGCCAACCCCTCCCTTTCTGTGGTTGTATAGTTGTGTTCAACTTGAGATAGCTTCTTTCTAGTAAATTAGATGGGACGATCCATGGTTCTATCTCCTGGTTGCGCTAAGATGGCTCCGAGGGAAATACTTGATGTGTCCATGTACACATGAAATTCATTTTCCCAATTTGGAAATTTTAAAATAGGTGTTGTTCTAAGCTTTTCCTTCATGATGTTGAATGATTTCTCAAAATCTAGTGTCCACTGTAACACTTCCAACTTCTTTAGTAGATTCTCTAGGGGTGTAGTAATATTCACATACCTTCTGATAAACTTGCGGTAGTACCCTGTGTGCCCCATCATTGAGCATAATTGTTTAGAACTCATAGGCGGTGGTATGTTCAAAATGATTGCAACTTTGGCTGGGTCTACCAACACTCCTTTTTGGCACACTATGTGGCCTAACAGGTTTTCATGTGGCACATAGAAGATACATTTTCTGAGGTTCAGATATATCTGCAATTCCATACACCTATCAAACATCAGTCGTAGTAGCACTACATGTTCTTTGAGGAGACAGTACATCGTCCAATCGTCCATATAAACTTCTATAAATCGGTGAATAAATTCTCGGAAGGCTACTACTACAATCCAGGAAAAAACTATAGGGGCGTTCTTTAGACCGAAGGGCATCACATTATATGAAAATTACCCCCATTTTTTTATGAATGTGGTCTTCCTTTTGTCTTCTTTGGGAATTCTCACTTAGTGATACCCCGAAAATCCATCTGTAAATGAGTAAGATTCTTTCCCCACAACCTTTTCTAGCACCTCATCAGTGAAAGGTGTGGGAAAAGGGTCATGCACATAGGAAAATTTAAGGATTTTGTAGTCTACACATACCCTAATGGGCTATGTACCTTTCTTTATCTGGATGAATATGGGGCTAGCCCACTCTGCTTGTTCAACTGGAAAAATAAGTCCAGCCTCAAGCATCTTGTCTATTTCCCTCTTAACCTTCTCTTTCACCTTGGGTTTAAGAAGATATGGTCTATGCCTTAGAAGTTTTAATCTTAGTTTTAATTGAATTTTCATCTCTCCCATAGCCCCTTTCATTCCTTTTATCTCTAAGAATGTCTTTGGTAATAATTCCTCATACTCCCGCAACATGCTATGTATTTCTTGGCTAGTTTGTTCATCCTAGTAATCTCCCACCACAACTATCTTGGGTTGCTCAGTAGTTCCTATGTTGACTTTTTTTAACTTCAATGGATGATAATAAGAACTATCAGTCTGACTGGTATGGTGTTCTGGATTTCTCTCATTCCTTTTGTTTCCTTAGTGGCTAAATTTCTCAATTCTTATAAATATTTCAATTTTTCCAAATCCTTCTCGATCTTATAGCATTGTATAGGTGTATTTTTTGTGTCTAGGTGAAGGTTAGACTGAAGAACTTGACTATGATTTGCACATACCACTGGTCTGATTTCCATTTACAAGAATTGGTAAAAAGCATTTTTTCCATTCTTTGCAGGACCATCTTAAGTTCATGGTACTTACTTGTAAAAGAGAAGTTCTTGAAAAATTGGTTTGCTAATGTTTTACAGTTGTTGATGGGTGTTATGTATGCACTAAAAACACAGTAAAAACCCTCAATTAAATTGTCAACCCGGGGTAAGTAAACTTAGAGTTGTAGCAAAATATATGCCAAAGGTAGAAGGGTGGGTAGGAGTATATCCTAAGTAAGGAAGGTATCTATCTAAGGCTAATATACTCAAGCAAACCTATATAATGAACAAACCCTACTAAGAAAATTTAAACTATGTGACCTAACTACTTTTGGGCCAAGGATCGATGGATAGTTCCTAAGAAAGAAAGTAAAAACTTATGTAAAGAAAACTAGTTCAACAATAAGCAACAAGCAAACTACTTTAAGAATAACAATAAGAAAATGAGAAAAGCCAACTATTTTAACTTGCCAACCTACATTCAATGAGAAACTACCCTGTGAAAGAAAATAAATAAACAAGTAATCAAATACACCTATCTAACCTATTAAAACAAATAGTTAAGCAAGCATAGACACCTAACTAACCTACTAAAGCAAAAGACAAGTAAGCAAAGGCACCTAACTAACCTACTAAAGAAAAAGACAAGTACCCAAAGGCAACTAACTACTGCAAGTAATCAAAGTAAAACTTCTCATTGAAAAACTATCTAGCCTAAGAGGCAAGTGGACTAAATGCTAAATGAAAAACTATTTCTAATGTGTAAAAGGAAATCTAAGAGGCAAGTGGACTAAATGCTCAATGTAATGCATGAAAGGAAATATATTCTATTGAAAGCAAGAAAGATTAACAACTAGTTCTTAGTCTATGATAAGCAAACTACTATCTAATCTATCAAAGAAAATTCTATCTATCCTACAACAACAATAAAACTATTTTCTAATTTATGAAAGAAAGAAACTATCTTTAACCTATGACAATTCAAATATAATGTTAGTGGTAGTGTGAAGACAAAAAAAATATTAAATACACTTCATGTTCATTTATTAACCATCAACAACATAACGAGATCATCATTATACTTATATTCTACATAAGAAAAAATCATACTTAAACTCATTCATTAACTAAGAACTATAATTGAAATCTAATTCTAGGCAAGGAATTACATAACATAAACTAAACTAGATCTATCTTAACAATTCAAAATGTAATAAGGAAAATGCTTAAAACAAAAATTAAAGCATGACAAAGTAAACTAATGAATAAATTAATCCGCAACTAATTAAGAAAAATCTAATTAATAGTTGAATAGGCAATAAAAACTGAAACTAACCCTATCCATCCACCGAAGCCTTGGTTAAAGAAAACATAAACTAAAACTTTGTTCTACTCTGTTTTAATTCTTATTTTAAATCAAATTTCAAAAGCATGAATAAAAGGTAATCTAATATCTACTTGCACACAGGGTTAGTAGATGAATTTGAAAATTCATCTCTATCTATCAAATCAATGCATATTAACACACGCCTTTATACTAACCTACAAAAGAACCAAATCATTAAGCTACAACAACAAATTATATAATAGAAGAAAGATAGCAATACATGTATAGGAAATGAAAAAGAGAGATGTCTAAGCTATGAAATGTACAAACAACACATGGAAGAGTTACTAGACTACTGGTGGCCCCCCCAGCAAGTCGTGGTCACTCCCTAAAAGTACACCACGAGATCAGCAAAAGGAATTCACCATTAAAACACAGAAACATTGTTTTATACAATTCTGGTAATTGAAAAATGAAAAAACAAAGCCAAAATTGTTTTTGGCTCTAACACACAACCTATTCTACTGCTTAACAATTATCTAACCATGACGGTGGTATTTATAATGTTTACATACCAAGTGGTCGACCATAGTAGGTTCAAACCACTTCTAAAATTGGCAAATTTGATTAATGGTTCCCTAACTGCCGAAACAAAGCTAGCCAGTAATCACCCACCATAACAACCCAAAATCGAGTTGTCAAGAGTTCAATAGTTGGAGGGGATAAGCATGAACAAAAACCATGTCTTTGATTCACCTCCCATTGTCCACTAATACCATAACCACCAAATCTCCCTCCGTTTTTGTGCAGGAAGAGGTGTTAGGTGGAGTGTCGAATCGAGTGTCAGAATGAGTGTCGAAACTAGAAACGTAGTGCGTTTTTTCCCTGTAACACCAAAAAAACTAAATTAGCTCTTGGAAATCATAAAACATGATGAATTACACTTGATACAATCATTAAACATGAATTACGCGTACCTTATGTTGATCATACCATTTTATCATAAAATTCTTCAAAAAGCTCCTTTAAAAGATAAAAATTGCATATGTACATGTGGCAAAAGTGTATAATAACCATCATAAAAGTGATCATGTATTGGGCCCAACATTACCTCCAAACCTAAGATTTTGTAGGTCCCACTGCAAACAAAATGAAATTGCCCTTTATGACTAAACTTGCGAAGGAGGGGGTGGATTAGCTTTAGAAGCTTCTCCCTCTTGCCTGAGGAATTTTGACTTAGGATTTTCATGGTGTTTCAATTTCATCGAGAGACTATTATTGGCGATAGTTAATATCATCAGCCTAATGCTGTATAGAATTCATCTTGGCTTCTAAGACAACATTATCATAGCATAAATGGAAACCCAGTGTTTCATGCTCTCTATGTTTGAACTAGAGGGTTTGGAGTTTTTGGAGGCTACTGATGACATGTGAGGAAGACTTGAGATGTATATTATACCCTTGATCCTTTAAACCATGCAAAACAACAATTTTACCTCTACAAAATTAGTTCCAAAAGTGCCTTCCCATAAGCGCAACAATTTTTTCCTGGCGAACTTGTGAAAAATAGGTATCAAAGTGACACCTATAACTGCAATACATTAAAACCTGTGTAAACATTGGGAGAGTTTTAGTTGTTAGGAAAACATGCCAAGAAAACATGACTAAAACAGGAAAAACAAAGTGTTTTATTTCTTGAAAAACTAGGCCTCTAAGAGAATTGAATATATCCAAAACCATAACGTATATTTATAAACTGATAGAGGTTATTGTTTTTTAATACGTCCTTGATAAAAACTTCTCTTTTCTTCCAAAAATGCATTCCCTGTTGTTAGGAAAACGTAAAATGAAAATATGACTAAAACAAGAAAAAAACGGAGTGTTTTATTTTATTAAAGCATAGGCCTCTAAGATGATAGAATATATCCCAAACCATAAAGTATATTCAAAAACTGAGTGAGGCTATTGTATTTTGGCATGTTATGAACACAAATGTCCTCCAGGTTTCAAAATTTCTTTCCCATTTTCTCAGAATCCTAGTTCGAAGTTGGTTACTTAAAACTTGCAAAAGTGCAGCGTGCTCTTAGTAGAAGAGCAACGTGGTCTTTTATAGGGATTTTGGAGGCCTTCCCAAAAGATTTTTGGGCTGAAAGTGGTATGGGTGGAAATTTTATGATTTTGTATACACAATGGAACCATCAAGCACTACAAATGCCTTTTCCAAACCTCTGAAAAACTAACTTCAAGTCAAGTTGTCCAAATGTGCAGAAACCCTCCTATAGTGACTGTATTTGGGGGATTTCTCTCAAACAATAACACTTGTGCATAAAATGAAGGAGGTTTTTGTTTCTTGGTCTATTATTGAAAAAAAACTCTTTCAATTTTTTCAAATTCATCTTCCTTAATTCAAAAACCAATTTTTAAGTAGAACTTTGACCAAGACAATCATTTGAAAATTTATGACAAGGAAGGATGACATGACCATGATGAGAATTTATGACCTTGGATGAGTGGAGGGAGTAGTAATGACACCTAGACACACCAATGACTATTTTACAACCAATATATCTCAAATTTTATTTGATAAGTTTATTTTGAAAATGTAACAATATGACCTAATAACCCTATCAATCACATGAAAGAGTAAATTTGATCACTGGTGACTGGCATAAATGACAGATACTAAGAAAAGGCTTGGCTTGTATTGGTAGGAATGGTGAACAGGAGAATTGTTATTTTATTTATTTATTTATTTTTTATTTATTTTTTTAATTTTTTTTATGTCTGGAGGAATCAGCAACTAGTTGGGCACGTGCTCGCGTTACACGTGGCCATGTTATCTAACCACTACCACTATAACCTCCAGGTGTGCCCACGATTCCCCTTACGCGACACACAAGGTAATTCGGGGGGAATTGAACTCCAAACCTCATGGAACTTCATTTTCATGGAACTTGCCAATTGAGCTGCCCCCGGGGGGCTAACAGGAGAATTGTTATTGCCTGTCATTAATATGTAACAATTCAAACAACTGATCCTCTTTTCATAAGCTTGGAATATAKATGATAGTGAGTATTTAGCAATTGTAATCGCTCTGTATTTGTCACAAAGAGTAGTTAAGTATAAGCAGTCTTCTATAGAAAAAACATAAAAATGCACATGAGCTTATAAAACACACAATGATGTCAGAAATATATAATTTAGCATACCAATACAAACAACTTTCAATATAATATCCCAAGAATTTGTAAAAAAGATAGTATGACAAAATTTTGACATAAATCATACTTCCTCTTCTCATGGGTTTTCTAAACAAATGGGCAGTTCTTGGCATTTTTTTATCTCAGAAAACTCCCCCCATACCGAATATATGGCACGTCCTCGTGCCATGAATTAACAACAGGTTTCTTGGTATTCTTGCCTAATGAGGCCGCAGGGGTATCAACAAGTTTCTTAGACTTTTGTTCCAGTAAAGGAATAGCTTGAGCATGAGGGTTTGGGTGGAGTAACAGTCCCTAGATCAAGAGTCTTCTTGATAGTCTTGATTGTAAGATGAGGGTTTGCAAATTGGTAAATGAACTCATCCCACATTTTCCCCTGTTTTCCCAAATCGGCTAAGATAAGTAGTTTGATAAGGCCATGGTGAAATAGGGTGTTATGGGGATTGGTTACATTCTTCCTCACTTGGGAAGACATCTTATCAAGAATTCTTAAGAAGTAAAAGGGAAAATTCAATGGATTATTGAACTGGAAGTGAGCTAATAATCGAAAGTGAAAGGCTTAAAAGACAGAATATCTACCTTCACATGTAATCAATTTGGTGATGACTATGAGAGGGTTGATTAGATCCTCTTTTATCCACTCCTTGGAGTATCCCTTAGCTCCAATGATGTTATAAAATTTTGTTTTGAAAACCTTGTTATAGATTTCTCTTGGCAACTGGTGGTGTTTAAATCAATGGTCTCCAACTCATGGGAGCTTTGTGGCTGAGGCAATCGATTCCTCAGAGACCATGAACACAGTGAATAGGAGTTGAGTCAGGTTAGGAGTAATGTAATGTCAAACCTACAATGAACAACCTGTAACAAATTTAAACCAACAGAGTGGTTTGTTAAGGATATATACAACAATTTATAGCACACAAGAGTTTCACACTTCAAAAATAAAATGACTACTGATGTAATAATCTGTATCATGAAAACAATACATGAATTTTTACAAAGATTTACTTCTTCTAGGAAATGTTATCATTTTTAAACTCATGAACCCCTCCCCCACACCTAAGTATTATGACACCTCACAATAAAAAATATAGGAAACCAGTCAGTTCTCCTCATAGTCGAAGATTTACAGTTTGTAAAGTGTAAAGATAAAGTTCACAAATTGGTCTGACGAGACGGTTAGAATATGGACCCACCTATAGGATAAGAGATCCTATATATAGATAAGAAGAGGTAGGAAAAAGAGTTTCAAGATAGTCTCAGAGTGAGTTCCCAATAGAAATTTTATGGATAACCTTAGCTTAACCATACATACTTCATGTCATCTTTGTCTGCAAGTAATGTCATACATCAGGACAAGTTTAAATTTATTATTTATTTTTGGTAGATTACCATCCTCGCTAGGTAGAATGCCCCACTGCCAGCAAGCCTATTCAGTACTCTGGCGGGTTTACCTAGTCATACCACAGGACGGTACCCATTGCCAGTAGACCTATTTAGTATCTCTACATGTTAGACTCTTAAACCCTCAGAGACTGGCCCTCCATCCTTTAAGATTTTAGTATAATATTTCTTATGCAAGAATATGGGGGAACAACTCTAAAAACAACTTTTTCTTTCTCTTTTTTTTCAATTGGGATGGTATTTATGTTAGAGAATGACTTTCCGTTATATTACTTAGTGATTGTCCCAATGTAAGGGGTACTTAAGCAGATGTGGCCTATCTAAAGATATGATATAATCAAGCTATTTAGTGTGTAGTGGATGGTACCATTGAGAAAAAACAAAAAGGTATCTCTAGTCTCAACTTACCTTCTTCCTTTGTAGTTATTGTGATGTTTCCATGACTAACCGCTAATTATACCTCCTTGTTACTCTTTGATAAAGACACTTGACTCACTTACTCAGGTTTCTTGGAAAAACTGTACGAGAGACCTCTAAGCTTGACGGTTACTGTGTCACTTCCTTATATAGTGGTGAAGGTTCAAGAGAAACTTCTATTTAAGATACCTTGAGAAAACGAAGATGATAGTCTTTGCAAAAACATGGCTAATTACAAGAAGTCATTATTCATTTGATGCTTAGTAGACAACAAGGTTTAAGTATAACAATGTTTTGAAGAAAAATTCTTCTTTTATCTCTCCTTGAAACTATCTACTCCTAGTGAAATAAATACCTACAAATATCTCTAAAACTGTTTACAAAAACCACACTCTAAAATATAATAAACTAATGAGATCAATGAGATAAATTCATAGGAACATGTATCTTATAGTTCTTAAAAAAAATGTAAAATGAGGTTGCATTAGACTCTAAACTAAACTAACAATATGCAACTTTTATTTACTATCCTACTCTACCTAAAAAGAAAGGTAAAATATGTATTTAATTGTAAGAACTCTTCCAATGTAACCATGTGCGGAGCAATATAAGAAACATACTCATATCCATATATTAAAAAGTTACCGCAGTGATTACCTCGATATGAAGAACCAACCAACCTACTTGTTTGGGCATCAGAAGGTGTTGAAGAAGAGAATAGTATTGTGTCCCGATAACCTCTTGAAACCAAACTTCAATGTAATCTTGATGTTCATCAACAATGATTTCTATTCTCTCCTTCAACATGCTATGCAGATCCTCTTCTTCTAGATGATTGATTTCTGAAGTATATAAAGTATATAATGACATGGATGTTGAGAACTCCTTAATCTCAGGTATTATTGATTAATCTCTACTAGGTGTAGTCCATAATTTCTTAGTTTCCTTCACATTTTGGAAAGGAAAATCCTTTTGTAGATCATAGGACCTTGATTCTTCTAATATTTCTGGAGAAGTATTCAAGTTCTTCACTATTGTCAAGATGTGTTCTTCTTGAGAAGAAGAGATCCCAACTATTGCTAGGATTTGAGAAAGTTCCCTTAGGCTAAAAGTTGCTTTTGAGTTCATCTTTCCATTTGATAAAACTTGGTTCACACAAAGAACATGTCCACGAAGTTAGGATCTCCTGATGGTGGTAAGAAAACAAAGGTTGTATTGTTTGGTTCTACATAAGGCTCGAGTGGTATTGCCTCCTATCCCACTATTACTGATGCTTCAATTTCTTATTCTATAGTGTTCTATGTTTTAGTCTCTTTTAGAGACTGCTTTAGCTCTTTGGGTTGAGCTAGCTCCTGTTTTTCGGTATCGATCTATGGATTTTATAAGCGAAATGCTCCTTCCCCCAAAGAGATCAGTAGGAACCTTGTTTGAAAGCTTTGATTTAGATTTAATGTCTCTACCTTGTGGGTCTCTAGGCCTATTCATGAAATAATGAAAAAACAAAAGAAAAACTAAAATTGGGTTTGGGGGAACTTGCTATAGCAGATGTGTAGGTTCTTACCTCTTGTCTTAAAGTTCCCCCACCACCAAGCTAATTCTAAGGTATAAGGATGATCTATTTCCTAACTACTTCTTACCTTGATACGATTCCCCGACAACGACACCAAAAATTATGGGTGTTCTATATGCACTAAAAACACAGTAAAAACCCTCAATTAAATTGTCAACCCGGGGTAAGTAAAAATAGAATTGTAGAAAAATATATGACAAAGATAGAAGGATGGGTAGGAGTATATCCTAACTAAGGAAGGTAGCTATCTAAGGCTAATCTACTCAAGAAAAACTATCTAATGAACAAACCCTACTAAGCAACTTGAAACTATGTGACCTAAGTATTTTTGGGCCAAGGATCGATGGATAGTTCCTAAGAAAGAAAGTAAAACCCTATGTAAAGAAAACTAGTTCAACAATAAGCAATAAGAAAACTACTTTAAGCATAACAATAAGCAAATGACAAAAGAAAACTATTTTAACTTGCCAACCTACATTCAATGAGCAACTACCCTATGAAAGAAAATAAATAAACAAGTAAGAAAAGACACATATCTAACCTATTAAAGAAAATAGACAAGCAAACAAAGACACCTAAGTAACCTACTAAAGCAAAAGACAAGTAAGAAAAGGCACCTAACTAACCTACTGAAGAAAAAGACAAGTAAGCAAAGGCAACTAACTACTGCAAGTAATCAAAGTAAAATCTCATTGAACAACTATCTATCCTAAGAGGAAACGGCACTAAATTCTAAATGCAAAACTATTTCTAATGCGTGAAAGGAAATTTAAGAGGCAACTGGACTAAATGCTCAATGCAATGCATGAAAGGAAATCTATTCTATTGAAAGCAAGAAATATTAACAAATAATTCTTAATCTATGATAAGAAAACTAATATCTAATCTATCAAAGAAAAGTCTATCTATCCTACAACAACAATAAAACTATTTTCTAAGCTACAAAAGAAAGAAACTATCTTTAACCTATGACAATTCAAATATAATGTTGGTGGTTGTGTGAAGACAAAAACAATATTAAATACATTGCATATTCATTTATTAACCATCAACAACATAATGATATCATCATTATACTTCTATTCTACATAAGAAAAATTCATACTTAAACTCATTCATTAACTAAGAACTACAATTGCAATCTAATTCTAGGCAAGAAATTACATAACATAAACTAAACTAGCTCTATCTTAACAATTCAAAATGTAATAAGGAAAATGCTTAAAACAAAAATTAAAGCATGAAAAAATAAACTAATGAATAAATTAATCAACAACTAATTAAGAAAAATCTAATTAACAATTGAATAGGCAATAAAAACCGAAACTAACCCTATCCATCCACTGAAGCCTTGGTTAAAGAAAACATAAACTAAAAATCTGTTCTACTCTGTTTTAATTCTTATTTTAAATCAAATTTCAAAAGCATGAATAAAATGTAATCTAATATCTACTTGCACACAAGGTTAGTAGATGAATTTGCAAATTCATGTCTATCTATAAAATCAATGCATATTAACAGATGCCTTTATACTAACCTGCAAAAGAACCAAATCATTAAGCTACAACAACAAATTATATAACAGAAGAAAGATAGCAATACATGTACAAGAAATGAAAAAGAGAGATGTATAAGCTATGAAATGTATAAACAACACATAGAAGAGTTACCAAACTACTGGTGGGACCCCCAGCAAGTCGTGGTCACTCCCTAAAAGTAAACCACAAGCTCAGCAAAAGGAATGCACCATTAAAACGCAGAAACACAGTTTTATACATTTCTGGCAATTGAAAAATACAAAAACAGAGCCAAAATCATTTTTGGGTCTAACACACAACTTATTCTACTGATTAACAATTATCTAACCACCACACTGGTATTTATAATTTTTATAGACCAAGTGGTCGACCACAGGAGGTTCAAACCACTTCTAAAATTGGCAAATTTCATTAATGGTGCCCTAACTGCCGAAACAAAGCTAGCCAATAATCACCCACCATAACAACCCAAAATCAAGTTGTAAAGAGTTCAGTAGTTGGAGGGGATAGGCATGAAAAAAACCCATGTCTTTGATTCTCCCCCCACTGGACCCCAATACCATAACTGTCAATTCGCCCTATGTTTTTGTGAAGGAAGCGGTGCTGGACGGAGTGCCGGATCGAGTGCTGGAATGAGTGTCAAAACTAGAAATGTAGTGCGTTTTTTCCCTGTAACACCAGAAAAACGTGAATTAGCTCTTGGAAATCATAAAACATGATGAATTACACCTTATAAAATCATTAAATATGAATTACACGTACCTTGTATCGATCATACCATTTTATCATAAAATTCTTCAAAAAGCACTTTTAAAAGATGAAAATCGCATGTGTACATGTGGAAAAAGTGTATAATAATCGTCATAAAAGTGATAATATATTGGGCCAACAGTTGATGGTCTACTTTTTGGTCTCGTCATGGATGTACCAGGATTTCAGAATTAGACCTGGCAAATGGGGAAATACTTGAACCCACAAGACAGATGGTATTTCCACAACTTGCCATTGTCTCATGCATTGTTAAATATGTGTTTTAGGATCAGACTGTCCATTGAATAGTTGCAGAACTTGGAAATCCATCTGCATATCTGATTTCAGCTACTCCTTATATTGAAATCTATATCATATAGCTTTCTTCACATCCTTCCATTTGTTAATCAAGGCTTTGTGAGTATCCCACCATTTAGCAGGGGTTTCCTTGAGGGCTAAGTCTAGAACTAAAATCCTTTGATCCTCTACTATATTTTCTTCCATGCTAAACATAAAATCATCAAGTTTTGAGGTACCATCGTATATCGCATGTTATCTGACCTCAATTCCAACCCATCTAGTTGCTTTGATAGTTTCACATCTTCTTGAAAATATTCAAATAAACCTTCCTACCAACTATCAAATGCTAGTTCTAAATCTTTGTCTGTCGATTGTATGCTTCTCCAAATTACTGATCCATCAACAATAGGATTTATGTAGTCTTCTCTCATTCCTGTTGTTACAATTTATAATTGATCTAAATGTTCTCCTTCCATATTATTCTCTATTGGCTCTATATACTAAGGGCCTACATATGGATCCCAGGGTTGATCTACTTTTATTCATTTTGCTTCAAATTTCATAGTATCTATTTTTAGGTCAATCACCACATAGTTATCATAATCCCAATCGATACCAAGTAGTGCAGGATAAGGGTTCTTATCCCCCATGATTTCGATCAAAATCAGCTACAATCTTTACTCCTGCAACATCTATTTCCACATTCTCCATCGTTCTTATCTGTAAAATGTAGTATTGATTGGCCATTCTCAATTGGATTGGGGAATATATCAACTGTGGTTTCCCTAAAGCTTCCCAAGTATTTTTAGGCAATATGTTAACATCAGATCCTATATCTAACACAACACCCTTAATCTCAAACTAAGCTAGTTGGGATTCTAGTCTAAACTCTTTTCTAGTCTATATTTTCCTTATTTTCACTCTCTAAGTATTCTTCTTAGGAATATTATTCCTTATTCTAGCTTATATAGATTCCTCGGTTCCTAGGACTAGGTACAGGGAATTGTGCAACTTTTCTGTCAACTGGTCATTCCCAAGAATATCATAAAATAACTGAAACCAAAGGTCAACTACTTTTTGTGACTTCTCAGGTTGTGATACAGGAGCATCGCTCCAACTAAGCATGTGCCATCTAGCCAACAAATCAAATCAAATTCAAGGAGGGGAGAGGCACCAACCCTCTCATTTTCCCCTCATTTTAAAATTTCAAATGTATTTAATGCAATTAAATGTTGTAAGGATGGAATAGCCACGATGATGCCTCTGTGCAGGCTATAGCTGGAGTCACCTTTAATGGCTGAAAATAGGTGGGCTCTAGATCTGATATGGACTAGAATGGTTTCCATATATAGGTGGTAGATAGATTTTCCTATTTGTTCAGGAGTTGTTGATTTCAGTCTGGGTTCTTTGTGGCTCTAGATTTGAAAGATTACCATCTACAGGTGGTAGATAGATTTTCCTATCTGTTCAGGAGTTGTTGATTTCAGTATGGGTTCTTTGTGGCTAAATGAAAGGAGTGCATGATAGAGTGTTGAGGACTCAATGAGCCAATTCAAAGAGTGCACATCTGATTTCTAGTTTGAATTCAAGCAGGAGCGTGCTAGGAGGGTACACAAGCGGAATCATAAACTCAAGGGAGAAGTCTCAAGGTTGTTGAAAACCTTCGAGGAAATATTGTGCAGAGAAATCACAGGGAAACAGAACTACTAAAGGTTCTATAGATCTCTTCCAAGAGGGCATTGAGTAGGTGAAAGAGTGCACAAAATAGAAATGTGTTTCAAGTTCAGAGAGAAGAGAAGTGTCATGGAGATACAATCACATAGTTACTAAACACTCTGTAAGCTCAACAAGGAGTTATTGAGAAAAAATTTCCAAGAGGGAACTTATATCCCTTCGAGGAGTAAAAGGAACAGAGACCTTCAAGGTCTGAGAAGTTGAAGCTCGAGGAGAAACCGAGTTACTGAACACTCTGGAGGAAAACTTGTGCAAGGAGTGCACTAGGCCAACACTCAGATGAAGTGTTGAAAGACAACCATCTGAAGGCCAGTCGAGTGGAAGGAGAGCACCATAGGTAAAGTAGTTTCACTTTACAAGCTCAAGAGGTTGAGCACAGAGTGTCCTAGGAGGTCACCAAAAATTATTTTGGAAGACGTAGAAGAGTCGAATCCCTTAGAGACTGAGCAAGTTGAAAGCCCAGGGAGAAACAATGCAAGTTTGAACACAAAGTGAAAGGGCCGAGGTCAAATTCCATCACCAAATATCAAGAGGGATAGTATTTTCAGAAAATGCAGATGAGACCCAAAGTCACTGGGTTCGTAGAAGAATCAAAGCTTGAATCCTTTGACACTTAGAAATTCTTCCACGCCAGGAGAAATCATAAGCTCATGAAGAGGAGAGAAAATGGTCATTGGATGGAGCACTGTGAAGGATATGGATCATTGGATCGGAGTTTAGAAATAAAGGAACAAACATGCAGGAGGAGATTAGATCCTATCCATTGGATCTAAGCATGAGGACCAATATTCATTGGGTCCAGAGGTAAGTACACAAGACTTAAAACTTTTGGAAGTGCACAAGAGAAGTGGTATTACGAAGTCTCGAAGTTCCGAAGACCATCGAAACCATCCATAATTAGGGGGATAGGTGTCAGAAGATCTGAGAGTTCGAGGATTTAGAATTTAGAAGATCAGAAAGGATGATAGGTGAAAACCCTTGAGTCATGAAGTGCGAAGATGATATCTAGACCATTGGATCACGGAAGGTCGTGGACCTTTAATTTGACGCTGGCAGATTTTGGAGATCATGAATTGGAAGAGTCGAGTGACTTGCAACATAACACTTGAGACAAGAGCTCAAGAAAAATGAGTTCATGAAAGTGATCACAACTGTTGATCATGAGAGGAACCTGGACCATATATCTGATCTCAAAAAATTTGTCAATTCATAAATTGGGAAAGAGGAGCAAGCCACTCATGAAAGTTTTGAAGTGTGGGGTTGCAAAGAGAGTTGGCCCAGGGTCATAGTTCATGGTCACATCAAGGAAGGAGCCTAGCATAGAGATCTAGCACTATCGATGTTGAATTTTGAAATCACTAACGAGAGGGTTCGTGAGTGACACATAACCTGCATGAGATAAATAAGGACCTGTGACAGAACTTCGGGTTCCCAGGAGAAATCAAAAGAGTCACTTTGAATCATCACATCGAACGATCCTAGATCGGAAGGCCACACAGACCTTGTCTAGGTGGGATGTTGCATCAAGTGGTATTAGATCCACTTTCTGTCTGTAGACAACAAGCAGAGGGATGGAAGAAAGAGAAATAGATAGTTTGATACCATCAGGTGGTATCAAAAGATGAAGTTCATCTGTATGCAGTAGGTGAAGAAGGAGATAGAGTACGAAGGCTCTGTGTGAAGGATCGTTGCAGGTCCACAACAATCAGTAAACAATCAAGTGGGATCAAACCAGAGGAACATGGCTACTAGAAGCCAAAATCATGGTCAAGGCAAGGACCATTGGTAGGAAAGCAGGGTAGAGATGGATAAAGAAATCCATGAAGTCAGAGAAAGAATGGAGAAGCTTGCATTTAAAATGTAGCAGGATGCTAAAGTGCATTGGGTGTATGAGTGGCCCATGAAGAAGAAGGTGAAGTGGCCGGTTAAGGGATTGTTGGATTGAGGAAAACGGAAACTGTTAGAGAGGTGGTTGAGGCATGTGGAAAACCTTAGGAACACAGAGGAGATGGTTCATATATGGGAGATAGAAGCTAAGAAGAGTCTCAGTGATGAGGAGGAGAAGAGATCAAAAGATATCATGAACTTCCAGAAGGGAAAAGATGAACTTTTAAATTTCCAGACGGGAAATAAGGTGAGATAACTGAAGGATATCATAAGCTTCCAGGTGGGCAAAAGAAAAATATCATATTATTATGTGGGCAAGGGAGAAGAGAGGAGATGAGAAGTGAGTTCAGATCAGCAAGGAGTGCTGACAGATTAGAAATGGATTTTGATCATTGGGGGAATTGAGATATTCCTACCAAGTAGCCAGGAAGAGAATAGCATAAATGTTGCAGGTAAAACAACAGAAGGACAACATGTACATATTGTTAAAGAGGAAGAGGAGAAGGAGAAGACACTGATGCTTTCCCCAACTGAAGGAGAAGAGCATTCAACAGAATTGTTCAGAAATTATGGCTAGGGAGCTGAACAAGAGATGATTGCAGAACTAAATCGTGTAGCAGAAGATGAAGCATAATTCCAATCTGAGGAGAAGCTGGAAGAAGCTGGAGATCAACTAGTAGGAGAACTTCCAGAGGAAAATTTTTCAGAGGGAGAAAATGAGTAGTAGCTCGGTGATGTGATTACAAAATTGGAGTCTAGAACAGGGTGTCCAGCTAGTGCCACAGAGGAGGAAAACAACAAGGGGGATCAATATGATCTACCCATTGATAAACAGGAGCTTCAAAAGAACATGCAGCATGAGGAAAGCCAACAAGTGGAGCAGCTGGAAGAGGTCATTGAGGAGATCAGAAAGATGATGTTGAGGTCAGCATAGGAGACTTCCAGCAATGAGAAGGTGAGCATAAGGAAGCTTGCAAGAGCAGTAGGGAAGCAACATCAGCAAAAAAACAAAGGAGAAGGGTGATAGCTCCAAAGGAGAGTTTGGGATCCAGGTGGATTTCAACAATAGAGTGGAGGATCCAATGAGAAGGATCTCATGATTATCCCAATAGTTGAGTATGATGCAAGAGCATCTCTCCAACTAAGCATCCACCATCTAGCTAGCACATAAAAGAACATTCAAGGAGGAGAGAGGTGTCAACCATCTCATTTTTGTAATATCCCCCAGTAGAGCCCCAATTGTAATTATGAATTGTAAACATATCAGATAGTTTGATGAGATGAGTTATAATAATCTAGGAGGCTTATGTGGTGATTAGGTCAGAGAGCCTAGATGAAAAGGGAAGTGACCCTACTATTGTATATATGTAAATGCTCATATATTTAATATAATTACATTACTATGTGTAGACTGACCACGAAGAAAGAGTGATGGGGGACTAATATTCCACAAGGATGGGTAAGGGAGAGGGGGTTGAAAGGTTGGAAAGAGGCGCTAATATTAGGGGCTTAAGTCCTTGAGAATAATAATTTATTATTATTCCAAAATATGTGTGAAAGACATGTTTTTATCCTAAGTTCCTGGGAAAGGGAACGCGTGCGAAGTGGAATGCATGTGGATTTAAGAAGACAAGTGTTGACCTGGGTGCATGCAGTTATAGCTGGGATATCCAACACTATTGGGGGTTCGTCCTGTCCATTCTTCCATCCACATTTTGAACCTAAAACCTCCATCATCAAACTCTACATTTTTCCTTGTCACGTACCTTGAAACCAATGGAAAACTCGTGGACTGAGTCGTGTCTTCTGTGAAGCCCGAGCACCTTGTAATTTTCTGTGTTGTGTTGTGTCATAACTATTGGATGTTGTGGCCACATAGTTCCTTGACTATGTGTGGCTTGCTTCCATCGTCTGTTCCTTCCTGAGCCTTGTTGTTGTCCTCATTTTGATGGAACTGAGTGGAAGTTGTTGAAGAAGCGGGTTGTCAGGCCCATGGTTGAAGAGCTAGGTTATCAGGCCTATGAGAATCTCTCTCAAGGTGAGAGAATTTTCTAGGAAGTGATTTTCTCCTAGAGAGAGTCCAGCACTAGCTACGGATCTATGAGAATTCCTGATCCGGCCTATTGCTAAGACCCTAAGAAGGGAAGTGGAGTAGCCGATGGACTATGGAACAATGAAGGTGTGTATTCCTAGGGTGGAACAGGCATGTGGGGAATGAGAGTTCGTGAGTAGTGGGCATATGAAGGATCCTAGAGAGAATCCTTCTAGTTTTACTATTCATTTTCCTGTAACCTCGACCTAGCCTAGGAATCCCTTTCCCAAGTGGAGCTTAGTCCCAGCTTGGGGGTGACCCATTGTAGAGTGTGATGAGCAGTGAGGTATATGGATGGGAGGTTCGTGGAAGGTTTTCACGTAGTTCATGGTCTTCTWATAAAAGATAAGTACCACTTTTATGTTCATTTACATGTTGTGTAATGGTACATATGTTGTAATTGATGAGTATTGCATGTGTATTTTGTATATGTTGCATGTGTAGGCTTATTGTTATTTCCTCATTAATATGTTATATATATGTAGAATAGTCATTCTATGTTTATATAGATGTGTATGTTTTTCCATAAGTATCTCTATGTGGCATATCCCAGTAGTTTAAGGCTGGAGTTGTCACATATCAGAGCACTAAAAGGCAAAGTTAAGGTTGTGTTGGTAGCGTTTCTCGGCCTGTGGAAGGCCGGGGACATTACAAATTGGTATCAGATCTAGTCTGTAGGACATAAGGTATTCTGTAGTAGGGTTTCCCGATCTGCTGGTGTTGGTATCTAGGGACGTTACAATTTGGTATCAGAGACAAGGTTTTCAACACTGAGCCTGGATGGTCCATGTTAGTGGAAATTGAAGAAAAAATTTCAGAAAGAATTGATGTCAAAGTAGAAAAAATTTGAGTTCAGAGCCAAGGTTTTCAGCGTTGAGCCTGAATGGGCTGGTTAAGTGGTCATGAGGACCAAGGTTTCAAGTGAAAATTGTGTCTGGAGGAACCAATTTCAAACCTTCGAATGTTCCTAAGTGCCAAGAGGTTACCTTGGTCATGTTACAAAGCTTGAGAGGGGTAGTGATATTATAAAACCACGATAGTCGTGGTATTTGGCCATAGGGAGAGAGATCACAACATTGGTGGTGTTGGGACCATAGTATTTGTTCGTAAGGAAGGAAAATCATTTACGACCTTCATATCTGGAGAGGATGTGGGAGAGTTATCCTGGAATCCTTTTGGATTTCAGAAATCGGGAGAAGTGGGATGTGCGAATGCACAAAATTTTGAAACCTGAAGTTCCGAAGCAAAAAAGGAGCAAATGTGGTACAATAGGATGGCATCGTCAGGGTTACATGGACCTTCCTAGACATTCCATGTGTCACCGCCTGAGATGGTGACATATTTACTATGTGGACCCAAAGGTTAAAGAAGTCCAAAAATTTGGAATTCAAGAGTCTGTAAGAAATCAAGCACGAAAATATGAAGTTTCGAAGTTCAAAAATCACAGAGCTCTGATGCCTGAAGTTCCACATTGGGTATCAAATATTGGATGCTGGGTAGCCGTTGATCGTTGATCCACCTTACTTCATGAGTTCATTAATTCAAAACTTTGAGAGACTGTTGAGATGTACTTTGAATACTTATGAAATCCAAAGTCTTGAGTAAGCACCCAACTATTAGCACTTGGTCATAGTCGTGGTCCCATGCAAATTAAGGGCTCAAGGAAAATGGGGGATAGTGCCCGAAAAATGTTTTAAAGAATGGAAAAGGGTTGGGAAGGAAGTAGGTGGGTTTCGTTTGGTTCGACCCCACATAAAAAGAATAATGAAGACCTGGGAACTTTATGATAGGGTACAACAAATATCTAATATCCATTAGATTAGAGAAAAGATATCACTACACAAGAAGTGCATCAGATAAGAAGAACAAGTTTTAAAGGATCATAGCTTTCTTATCAAGGCTCAAAATTGAACAAGGAAGCCATGATTGGAAAGGTCTCAGAAAGAGGATTACAGATGTAATGGTTACATTAAAAAAAGAAAGTGCTAGAGATGTCTTCAGATAGAAGAAATAAGGAAGAAGGTCAAGGAAAATTATTTATTCTACATATGAGTTTTTTCAGAAGTCATTGGATCATATGTTGGGTTCTATAAGCAGCATGGAAACCTGAAATGGAATTCTTGTTTGGGGAAGACAATCTAGGTGACAATATTTGCACATCAAATGTGAATTCTAGGTATAAAAGAGAGTAGAGAGGATTGTATGAACAAAGAAGTTTTCAATGTTGAAGACCATGTACAGAAGCACTTAAATCAATATAAGAATGCTTTGATCCAATTTTATGGTGTATTATGGTTGTTGTATGTATCAATTGAATGGTATGCTTACAGTATGTCTGCAATATTTGTTATGCATGTGTTTTTTTATGCTAAATGAATTTGATTTAATGTTGAACATATGATTATGTGAGAAGTGCATAAGTTTCAATTGTTTCTCTTCCTGGGAATTTCTGCAAGGAGTGCGTTGACAGATTCTGGGTTTAACTCAGAAATCTCAAGAGAGATACCATGAAACTTATACCAATAGAAGTGAAAGGGTAGCATAGATTCGTGCAAGGTGTGCGCAAACCAAGTTAAGTCTTAGACTTATCCAAACTGAGGGAAGGAGGTTGAAGAACTTTTGCTTCTAGGAGTGCACAGAGTTGGAGTTCCAGATAGCTAGGGGTTATAGTGAAGGTCGTAAAGAGTGTGAGAAGGATCGAGCACTGTGAAGGATTTGGATCATTGTATCAAAGTCAAAAAATAAAGGAACGATCATGCAGGAGGAGATTAGATCCTATCCATCAGATCTAAGCTCGAGGACCAACAAGAGTTGGATTCAGAGGTAAGTGCATGAGACTTCGACCTTTTGGAAGTGCATAGGAGAAGTGGGATTATGAAGTATCGAAGTTACGAAGACCATCTAAACCATCCATCATTAGGGGGACAGGTGTCAATAGATCCGAGATTCCAAGGATTCAGACTTCGAAATATTACAAAGGAGGACATGTGAAAACCCTGGAGGCATGAAGTGTGAAGAGGAGATTTGTACTGTCGGATAATGGAAGGCCATGGACCATTGATATGATGCTGGTGGAGTTCAGAGATCGGTTATTGGAAGAGTCGGGTGACTCGTAGTAGAACAACTAAGACAGGAGATCTCGAACTCTGAGTTCACGAAATTGATCACAACCATTGATCATGAGAGGAGCATGGACCATAGATCTGGTCCTGAAGAATTCTTCGATTCAGAAATTAGGAAAGAGGAGCAAGTCGCTCATGAAATTTCAGAAGCGCAGGGTTGCGAAGAGATTTGGCCCATGGTCATAGTCCGTGATCACATCAAGGAAGGATCCTAGCATAGAGATCTAGCGTGATCGACATTGAATTTTAAAAGTGCTAAGGAGAGGGTCTATGGGTGCCACATAACCTGCATGAGAGAAAGAAGGAAATGTGATAGAATTTTGGGTTCCTCGAAGGAATCAAAGGAGTCGCTCCGACTTAGCACATAGAACGATCCTAGATCCGGAGGTCCCGCAAACCCTGCCGAGGTGGGGTGTTGCATCAGGTTGTCTTAATGGGATTACGAGGTTTCAGGGTGTAGAGGTTAAAGAAGGAAACTATGCAATCTTAGGATAAATTATAGGTTGAGGGGGGTTTTCTTCCATTCTAGGTCCAGGGATACTCTTGAATACTTCTATTGCATATTTAAAGAATAGATTTTGTTTTAGAGGTCATACTTGTCATCCTTAGGTGTTGCTTTCTAGATCTTGGGTAGATTATCAGCATCTATGCTAGTCTTTGTTCCTCCTCTAGTAATGATATTAAGGTTGGGTAGTTGTCCTTTGATGACCCTATTTATATTTGATCTTATAATATTAGCTACGTGTTGACGTACCCAATCTTCCCATTTTGCAATTAGCTCTGTGTAGTCTTCAATTGCATTCCCATTTGTTTTTCAATGAGAGCACCATGGCCGCCTTGTATGAGAACAATCCCTAGCCATGTGACCTTTCTCATCACAATTATAGCATCTACATGGTCCTCTTCCCCCGGTTCTTTCTCCTCTGAAGTCTCTTCCAACTCCACCTCCTTAACCTCTTCCTAGTCCCTGAGGGGTTTCGTTCACCCTGAATGATGTTCGATCCAGTCTATCTGCAAGTGCATCGAATGCTCTACACTTATTCATATCATGTGTGGTAGATGCACATAACCCACAATGTACAATATTCAGTACTGTTGAATACTTCTAAATAATACGGCATTGTCTTGTCCCATGCCCATGAATTCGGTAGATCTCTCAGTACTCAACTGACGACGATGCTTGATTACCTTTAAAGGCATGATAGGGGGTTGGGGTATGAAATGGAAAATTCATAGATACTTGCATGACTCCTCCCGTGGGTGCTGATGAGGGTCCCATTGGATTTTTAGGTTCTCCCATTCCCCTCATATGTGGACATTCATTCACTAGATGTCCCTTTGTGTCGCATATGGTGCTCCAGACTTGTCGTCGCCCTGGTCTGGTTATCATCAGTTCATGAATCTTCTTTATTAGCGTCAATATTTTTCCTTCTAGCTGAGCTAAATTTTCATTTTCTTGAAGTTTGGTCACTCTCAGGGTCCCCAGATATCCTTCCATAGCTTCAGTCTTCATTGATTGTTCCAAGACATCTGCTAAAGAAGCTATCTATTTTTGTGTTAATAGAATTCATGTCACTGGTAGAAATCCCTGGATATACCATTCTCTTTGATGATCTTCATGAATAGGATGTCATAGCACCCCTATAGAATATTTAAACTTTTGAATATATTCCCAGGCCTATTCACCTTCCCTCTGATGAATTTTGCGCAAATCAGACAGAGCTTGTTGTTCTGACTGAGGTAGCTTAAACTCTTCTATGAATTTTATCCATACTTGGCCAAGTGTGAATGTGTGTCCTTGCAGCCAAGTGTGAATGTGTGTCCTTTCACTCCTGACACTCATCAATCAATATATTTCATGTATCATTTGAGAGAACAACCTCTTAGGGTAGTTTAGAATTCGACCAATTTATTTTCATCTAGAGTCCCTCTGGACCTATAGATTGCTTCGCATAGGAACCAATGCTTTTCAACATCCTCATCTCCTTTACCTTATAATTCTAGGCATCTAGTGATCAAACCTCCCACATTTCCATCCATTGTTGATATTACTACTCCTATCAAGATAAAACCTAACATTCTTGGTTGCAATCTAGCATGGGATCCCAATATGGTCCTCGTATTCACACTTACTAGTTGTGACTGACTAAGTGACTATAAAGAAACATGAATAACATAAAAATGTAGTATAGAATTAACCACTAGTATAGAAGACACTTGGGGTAGGGGTGATACAGGGCTAGTTCCACTACTTCTGGGTGGGTTTCTTTGATCTGGGGGTCTCTTTCTCATCTCTTGGAGTGATCTCTTCAGTTGGGCTCCCAATATTTCCTGGTATTGGGGCTGAATATTATCTTTCTCCTACAAGATTCATGCCGGTTCAAACTTCTCTTTCTTTTACACCTTCTTCTTCTTGTCCATCCTCTTGGGGACTTCTTTCTCTCTATGCTTCTCTCTCACTTAATCTTTCACTGGCTAGTCTTTCTTGTCTTCTCATCTTTTACAACTCTTCCTTCTTTCCTTCCTCCACTTCTGTTGGTCCAAGTTCTTTCCGTAACTTCTCGGACTGTTTCACTACTTTATTTATCTTACTGCACAACCACTTATCAACTATGGAGACTCTTTTCAAAAATTGCTCATCCCTTAAGTCCATTTCTTGTTTCTCCCTTTTTTATCAAAGAACCCTCTCCCCTCTTTCAGGCCATGATTCCACCCCAAACTCACCCCACCCCAAGTGAGGGTGTTTAGGTTGTCATCTCAGTTGGGGAAATAGTCATCATCCCCTCGTCCATCAAGAAAACCTTAATCTACAAGGAAAATTCTCTCAACAATCTTCCCCGTGCATCTTTCTTGAAATCCACTTCTTCCCATGAAAAATATTGGTGATTCTCAGTTGCAAACTTAGTAATGTATCATTCCAATGTTGTATTGACCCAACAATCAGCCGTTCACATTACCGGATGATCCAACGGATGAAGCGCTGCAATATTTTATGTATCCCAATTACATGTCGTCTTGACTCATTCTTGGAATTCCATATCTTCTTGGAGCCTATATATCCACTAGAATAGTTCTTCTAGAAATTTAACCCAGAATATCTCATACTGGTCGCTCGATCTTTCTGAGTAAAAGACAACCTCTCGTGTATATTTCACATATTTACCCCGAAGCTCCGCTTCTTACAATATGAAGGCCTTTAATTTTTTTTTCACCACTGGTGAATATCAGATCCTTGAATCCATGGAAGCATTCTCCCTATAGGTTCCCTTTTAACGCAGGTCCCGACAACAAAACCATTTTGTTGGAGCATAATCGATTAGACCAGGATCTTTCTTAGGTTACCAACAAAAGGGTATCGAGTAGTCTAGAGTGTTGGAATTTTCATCTTATCTAGAGAGAAGAAGTCTCACCCGAAGCGAAACCAAGACAAGAAGATAGGGAAGGGTAAGGAGAACACTTAGGTAGATCTGAAGAAGCATTGAGATTCAACATCGTCTTGCACAAGATGAACTAACAAGTAGTAGATCTAAACACATTCATAACTAATAGTAAAGAGAACAGAGTTGTGATAACATATGGAAACAAGCTATAACATATTGATATTATCAAGCATGAAGAATTAAAGTAGAATGACAATTCATAGATATAACCAAAGAATTATACAAAATATTTTCAAAATTTCTGGTCCTTTTATATATTGACATCACAAGTGTTTCTCATATACAATTCAATAGATACAGATGTAGCTTGGTCATGCCAAATATAACAATAACTTTATGATACTAAGAAACAAGGATATCCCTGGCCTCTTGCTCTCTCAACATTAAAATAATTCATTACTCTGTTATAGTCTTTTCTGTCTCCAAACTCATTCTTCAGGATTCTATCTACCTTTTTCCGAAAATGGACATTACCTATAATAACAGAACCTAAAAATGGAATGAAATGATAATCCCATCCAACCCTTTACAATCATATACATCTCATATATATAAGCCATTTGAATTTTGAATTATTTCTTTCTTTTTCTTGTTGTAACCTCTTTCTTGAGGTTGGTGTGGCATTGTCCCTCTAACCATTTTTTGTTTCTTTCTCCACTCCTCTGTCCATCTATCTTGCGACTTGCGCAACTTGCTAACCAAAATTGGGACTGTCATATTTCTTGCACATCTTCTATTAACAAAAATGAAGGGCCCAACACATACCAATTAGGTAGTCATAGGAACCTAAAGGTATAATGTTCAAATATTCCCCGGTGCTCAGTTCATCCATGTCCATTGGGAATGCCTTAACCATCTCATTAATTTTTCTTTTTGCTCCTATAGCCAGTTGCACCAACCAAGATTTTCCAAGCTTTCTTCTTGGAAAATTAAATATTTCCACCTTCTTAGTATCTAGATAAATATGACTATATCCTTATTCAATTAAAATAGTAATGGTTTGGTTGTTGATATTACCTTCCACTTCAATCATATGTGACTAAAAATCAGTTTGCTTGTTGTCTAGGGCTGTGTAGATCCTAGGTACATTTCTACCCATGTCTTCCATTGTATCATCTTTCTGTACATTGTGAACAATCCTCATTGTTTCACCTCTCTGAGGAAAATATCTATACATATGATCTCCCCCACAACCCTAACATTGAATAGGTGGTTTGCTTGGTATTTTCCCCACCATTTCAGACATTCTTTGCTCTTTAGAAGTTGTTTGTCCTTGAGAATTATTTCTGAAGAATGGTGGCTTAGCCCCTTCTTCCTCTATTCCATATTTATTTTCTTATTGTCTTCCCAAGATTTTTGGAAAGTTGGCCTTCATTTATGTTGATAATAAATGCATTTAGCTTGCCTTATGGTTTCCTCAATTGTTTTGGGATCATCATATTGTATATTGTAACTGATAAATTATGGCATTCCTCTCAAATACCTATGAATATTAACCGACTCATCCTTGATGAAAGAAACATACTTCAACAGCTCTAAAAGCCTCCTTTCATATTCATCTATGGTCATACTCCCAATCTTGAGTTCAAAGAACTCGTTCATTTTCTTGTCATAGTGTCTCTTAGCCAAGTATTTCTTTTGAAAATACCTCCTGAAACCCTCCAAGTAACATTTGTCTTATCAATGTGTTGCACCTACACAAATTGGTCCCACCACATTGATGCTTTTCTCTTGAGATGATAGATGGAAATTCTTCCTTCTACGTTTGAAGATTAATTATGTAATTGAAAATACTTCCTCATGCCTAGTAGCCATGTCTCTACATCCTCATCCTTCTTGTGCTCACCATCAAATGTAGGAGGATTCATTTTGTTCATTTCTCCCTGTAGATCACCCACCCCAATTCTTTTCTTATGTTTCCTGACAGGGGATGGAAATGAACTACTATGTTCTCACCTAGTGGAATGCCTTGGGGAGTGATGGTGATGTCTTCCAACACTTCTTGTTCTTCTCCTTTCAACATGATATGTTTTAATTCCGGATTTTCTTGAGTCATTCTCCTTATCCATCTTCTTTTCTATTATGTCCAAGCTCTACATTAAATTTATGTTGAAGCCCTCCCTATTTCACCTTGGATTTCATAAGCCTCTCATTATCATCCTTATAACTTTGAACATCCTTTTGCAAACTTTTTATGGTCTCTACCAAGTTCATTCTTTCTTCCTTCCCTTTTCCATGTCCATTTGAATTTGTACGTTCATTTCCTATATTGACATACATCCCTCTGATATAATCATCATGGTTGTAATCCCCCTATGTATATTCCATGATTATGAACTATATTTTGATCTTAATATCATCTACTTGTTGTTAAATTTGCAAAATGTGCAACCAACAAAAGTCGTTAGGATAAATAATTTTAAAAATTCATGAAATTATGTACAATTCCGGTTGAATAATGCATCTGAATTCTTTCTTTTGATTTCTTGTAAAATTGACTGCATCAAATTTTTGGGTGAATATTTATATTCTACTATCTAAAACATTTCCAACTCCCTCTTTGTTGGTTTTTTAACCTACTAGACAACTCAACGCTACTGACCCGAGGTCTTATCTTTCAGGGTACCAACAAAGCCTAAAACTATCGGCCCTTCTAGTGAACCAGAAGGCAACATAGCACACAGAATGCATTGCGCAGTCTCACCCGAGATAACTTTAACGGGTGGTTGTAAGACTTAGGTGTTTACAAACTAGGATTGAGTAGGAGATAGAGGGTTTGCATTCTAAGACATTACTTATTAATTGTATTACAAATTACTATTATCTGACCTTGGGAATTAAATAGTGCAATAGAAATGAACTAAACATTATAATAATTCAGTCATTCATTGCATCTAGTATTTGAATAACAACAATAAATAGAGATGTACATGCATTCATCACATCAAATAGGTATTACCGTGGTTCAACCCCCCTAGGCTACGTCCACAAAGATTTGTCTCTTGTCTCTCTTATTATGATAGTTCTGCAATTCTCTCACCTCGCACTTACAATTCTTCTTGGATCGGCAAGATCTCTGTGAGGGGAACTAGATCGCACCAGGATCCCCAGCCTGCGATATGATCCTCGAGATCCCCCTCCTGCTTATCTCTCTTGTCACAAGTAGTTCTCTTATCGAACATCACATACAATCGAAGCTCCACCTTCACACTCTCTCCGAACTTCTGAATCTTTGAAATATTGAATGACAAACAAACCTCTTTCTGGTACCTGCTTGCCTATATTTATATCTATTAGGCTGTTCAGCCATTTTCCCAAAAAATCTTACGAAAAAACCTAACTCTTTTGTCGTTAGGTCTTTCTTCTCTGCATGTGTTCGCTACTTACTTCCAGCTGTCGCCTCCTTATTACATGCACATGTACTGTGCTTCTTGCTAGTTGTTGCTTTCCTCCCGCACACTTTCTTTACCATGATTTCTCTTCCAGTTTTCGTTCTTATTCATGAACGCCTCCTTTCCCATTTTGGCTTGCTACCAACAGACCCCCAACACTGACATTTGACTCATCACGAGTCACCTAATCTTTCTAAGCTTCCTTGATCTCTTCAGTGATCATCTGGAACCTTCCCTTTAGCTCTGTTATTTTTGTCAGTTTCTGTGTGGTCTTCTCCTTAATGGTTTCGATTACCTGAAAGGCCACTTCATCGCTGAGTAGTCCTACGCATTCTGCATGGGTCTATGCCATATGTGCTCTATCCACTTCTTCCTGTGCAAGTACTTCTGCTACCCATTCCTGTAATGGTTCTATTTGAGCTTGTTGCTCCTGTTTCTGTGTTTGTGCAGTGATTATTTCTGTGTGCATCTTCTTCAACTCTTGCATTCCCTTTATGCATTTTGGGATAGGTATGATATTTTTCTTATTTTTGAGTTCCTGTATTGCTGCAATGATCCTTTCCTCTTCCTGGTCCCAGTGTTGAACCTGTGGATCCTCCTCCAGTCTTGTCCATAGTTGCACCACTTTGTCGAGCAAGTTAGTTGATATGATAACCTGTTTCTCCATATCCTGTATTTGCATTGTTTTTTATTTCCTCCTTTGCTCCTTTACTACTGGTGGAGTTGTTGGTGTTATATTTTCTTGGAGATCCTTGATCTCCTTCTGGTATTGTGCAATTTCCTGCACAATCTGGTCGATCTTTTCTATGGCTGGGAGTTTGTTTCCTTCGATGTTGTTTGGAAGTGTCCCAAAAATTTCTCCCACTCTGCATTCCAACTCGTTCATGTGTTCCATCTCCCTCTGAGTTTCTAATTTGGCCTGCCCATACTCTTTCTCCAGTGATTCTCGCTTCTTTGTTTTTTTCTATAGCTCGACTAGGTTTTTATCTTCCCGAGACTGCATCTCATGGTCGATGCTAACCTATAATTGGTACAGTTCCCTTGATGACATCTATGTCAAGACCAATTGAATGTGGTCCAAATCCTTCAATGGTGCCTATCCCACTATTTCATCCATTCGCAACATGTTCGATTTTATGTGGACTGTTGTAGATGTGTGTGGTATTGGAATAGTTGGGTATTTTTCTTCGATCTCCACTCTTTCGGTGGTTTGTGTTGTCGACTACTCTATGCCTCTACTGCTACTTGTGCTCTGGGATTCTCTGAGTGTCTTGAGGAGCTATCATATTTCTGCCAGCTCTTTTTGTAGTTTATCCCTATGACGTGATGCATGGTCAAAGTCTTCCGCCACAAAATCTTGGACCATTCTGGTGATCATTTATCCATCGTCCTCCTTGATCAACAGATCTGGTGACGCTCATTGTGCTTTTGATTTCTTGTGTGCACTTGTGGCCTAATCAACGGGTCTCTTATTCCCCCCCGGCTCATGTGTAGTGGGATTTGGGGCGTTGTGTTGCATTCCCTTGGTTTGCTTCATCTATTCATTGGTCTCTTTCTTCCCCTTCTAGGTTTCTGTCTACTTCAACCCTTCGCTTGCTGGAGGTGGTTTGTTTTGGCCCATCCTTGGTTTCTTGGGTACTAGTTTTTGTGGAGGTTGTGTTTCTGTATGCGTTGTCTCTCCTTTTGCGGGTCCTTATGGTACTTCATGGGGAATGGATGGGATCTTCCATTCAGTAGTCCATTCACTAATGACCATGTCTATATCCCCTTCTATGATACAGTAGTGCATCGATAGCCACTGATTATCGAGATCCTGCCTTGGTTGTATCCACATGGCTTTCCTTTTTTCCCAGAAGTTAGCGATATTCCCATATCGCATGATAGCTTCTGGTGTTATTCTCCATGACCGATCGATGGCTTCCTGCATATCTCATATGTATGATTCAAAGATGATTCCATTTTCCCTCTTCTTTCTGGTCTGTGGTCCTGATCTCAGTACTCAATATCTCGCTCCACCGGGCTATGGTCTTGTAGAATAAAATACATATTTTGGTTCCCACCATCCCATGAAGGCATAAGGGTTATCAACCATGAGTAGTGAAATTCAGAGCCATGTTCTTGCATGTCCCTGCAGTCCATTTGGAATAATTTTAACAGATAAGGTACCCATATCACGAAGGTTCCTTCTGCGCACTGAGCTACAATTGCATTGACTTCTGTTGGTACTTCATATTTGTGACATTTCCTTAGAAAATTACATATTAATATCTTTGCACCCAATTGTGTTGTTGGGTTGTTGATTTGTTTGATTATAGTGCCTCTTGTTCCCCTCACGGTGTCGCATTTCTTCTTCATTTCCTCTGCTAACGCTTTTTCCTTGGATTTATCATACAGGATCAGTGTGGGGTCCATACCCCGACTGGGTAGTCCTGTTATCTAAGCGATAAGGTCCACTGTTATGGGGACAGGGACGGGTCTGTCTAGACATACATCCCCTCCATGTCTAACTTCTAACAACTGCTTGACGCATGCAATTGCATACTGGCCTCTGCCAAAGTGTGGGAGTTGTAACAATCCTAAAATTCCAGTTCAGTCTAGTCCAACTTCCCACTAATGTGGCTGACTGATTGTTTCTCCAATTTGGTTAACCACTATGTTCTACATATACACTCTAGATGCAAGTTCTGGGTACTTAGTGTCATCTGAGACATCATGGTCGGAATACTTAAGCTTTCCAACATGACCCAGTAACTGCGGTTCTACCTGTACTCCCTCCGGTATGCATGGTAGCACAATTTCTATTGTCGGTTTCTTATGAGGTGAGCTCGATATCAAAATTATATCGTCCTACTATGGTGCTTGGTACAAAGTTACATCAATCCCCATTTTTTTCCCTATAAGCCATTCTGGATAAGCTGAGTTAGTTCCCACAGTTTCTTTTGTTTATTTATCAAAGATGGGTACCTCTGGCTCATCGGATGGCCCTTCTAATCCTTGATTTTATGTTGTGTCATTACCTTCCAGGGCTGGTTTGGTTCTTTCTGGGAACACTTCCTGTTTAGGTTATGTTTCTTCATTCGGAGGTTCCCGCGGTTCTGCTTGCGTATCCTCTTTTAGTTCCTCTGGTTCTGGCTGCTGAATCTCTTCCAGTATCTATGTAGGTCTCACCGATGGTATATTTGGGGATGGGATCTCATCAATGTCGATGATCTCTGGTTTTTGCTTCTCATTTTCTTCCAGCAGTCCTCATGACCTAGTTTGAACTCTAGTCAGCCTGGTGGTCGAGGTTGGTTCAACAAACTTTGGTGGTGCCCTAGTGGTGAGTTTTGAGCATCTGTTGTCTGTAGTGGTCTGTGATATTTCTCTATTCATTCAAACTGTCGTTTCTCTCTCCATGTTCTTATTTTACGAATAGACAAGTTGCTTCCATGCTCGCATGTTGTAGGAGCTTGTCTTGAAGATTATCGAAGATGCTTCCTCCATGATGTGATTTCTACACCATAATTATGGATTCAGTCCATGTGAGACATGTTCGTACTTTCTATTATGCTTCTCTAGCTGTTTCCAATTGCATGCTTAATGTGACGTTCCATCAGTCCTTTCCATGACTTAATTCCACTTTGTGCTATGCTATCGTCCTGTTTTTTGCAGACTTTTCATTTCCCACTCGTTTGTCTTAGGCATGTAACCATTACTTTATCCTTTACTGCATTCCTGTTGTGAGCGTCTTATGGATTTTTCATGGATTTTTTTTTTTTTTTTTTTTTACTNCTGTGGGTGGTCAAGTGTCCTTGTACAACTTCAATCGGCTTCCGTTGATCATTCCTCGGAGGTCTATGCCTGGTAGATCTCTTAGTTGTACAGCTTCGTCGTCTGTTACCGATTTGACCTTGTATGGTCCTAACTAATGCATTCTCAGCTATCCTGGGTGCTGAAACGATTTGTTATCGTAGAGAAATACTATATCTCATTCCATGAATGTATTCTTCTTAATGTGTCTATCGTGCCATGCTTTTTCCCTAGTCTTTTGCACTTGTTGATGTAATCCTTCCAGGATTTGGTCTTCCTCCATTGCTAATAGTTTATGCAACCTTTCTTATATCATGTCTTGCTCTATAATTTGTGTCATAGTGGCTACACGTAAGATGGGTATTAGAAATTCCAATGGTACTACTGCTTCTTGGTCGTACATGAGTTTGAATGGTGTGTACCCTGTCAACTTATTACAAGTCGTCCTATACGCCCATAATACTACTGGTGCTTTGAGATCCCAGTCACCTCTATTGACATTACAGATCTTTGTCAATGCATTCTCTAGAATTTTGTTGAAGGCTTCTACTGTGTTGTTAGCATGTGGGTGATATGGTGTGCTTTTTTTGTGATGGACTTCAAATTATTCGAGCATCGTGCGGATGGTGCTATTTAGGAAATGAGTTCCTTGGTCACTCATCAGAACTCTTGGGCACCCAAACCTATTAATGACTTGTTCGAATAGAAAGTGTGTAGTGGTTTTTATGCTACATTCCTTTATTGGTGCGACTTCTACCCATATTTTTAGGTGTTCTGTCGTGGTGATGATGTATCTTGCCCCTGATCTTTTGGCTGGTGGGTTAATAGGTCCCACAAAGTCTATTGCCCATTTATCAAATGCCTATGGTGTCACTTGCGGTTGTAACAACATCTCATCTCTTTTGTTGGGTTTTCATACCCTTTGATAGACATCACATGCCTAACAATATTCTTTCGAGTCCTTATGGATCGTTGGCCACCATAGTCCTATGCGGAGTACCTTCTACATGGTATCTTTTCCTCTATAATATCTTCCTGACAATCCCTCATGGGATTCTGATACAATCCTTGGTTGTTTGTGCTCAAGAAAGTGCCTTCATAAAATGTTATCTATGCCCATTCTATATAGATGTCCTGCGATCAGTTGATAGTTGTTTGCACGAACTACCAGATTCTTCTTCTATGCAGTGGTATACTCTTGTGGTGCAACACCTGTGCTCAAATATTGGATGATCTATGTGAAGTAGTCATCAGTGATTTGTTGTGAGAATAGGTGTACATAGAGAAAGTTGTATTCTAAGCTTGTGGGTTCTTCTCCATTTGTGACCTATGATAGGTGGTTAGGGCCTGCATTTAGTTTCCCTGGTTTGACTATTACTTCGAAGTCAAATTCCTGGAATAATAGTAACCATTGGCAGATTATACCCCCCAACACTGGCTTGTTGACTAAGTACTTTGGGGCTGAGTGATCTGTAAACATACTAAAAAAATTTCCTAGTAACTAGTGTATGAACTTATAAAGTGTGTAAACCATAGCTATGCCTTCTCTTTCCATTGTGTTATAATTCTATTCTAACTTGGATAATTTTCTGCTTGCAAATTCTATTGGGTGATCCAAGTCTCCTGCTCCTGGCTATGCTAAGATAGCTCCCAATGCTATCGTTGACACATCTACATGCACATGGAATGTTTCTCCCCAGTCCGAGAATACCAATATTGGTGTAGTGACCATATTTTCCTTCAAGGTATCTAGACCGATTTGACACTCATCGTTCCATTGGTACTTTGTATGCTTCTTTAGAAACTTTTCCATTGGTGTTGTGATCTGTGTGTATCCTTTGATAAACTTCCTATAGTATCTTGTATGTCCTAATGTCATTCGTAGTTGACAAACTATTTTTGGTGCTGGTAAGTTGATGATGACGATGACCTTTATCGGATCGACCAATATCCCTTGTTTTCATACTATATGGCCCAATAGTATCCCAAACAGTGTTCCAAATATGCATTTCTTTATGTTTAGTGATATTTGACATTGTCTGCATCGCTCTAGCATCAAGCATAAGAATTCTACATGGTTTTTCAATAGACTATAGAATGTCCAGTCATCCAGATATACTTCAAGAAACTGGTGGATGAATTTTTTGAAAGATGTGATAACCACTCTAGAGGTGATTGTTGGTGAATTCTTCAGTCCAAAGGGAATGACTGTATATTGGTAAGATCCCCATTCTGTCATGAATGTGGTCTTGTATCTATCCTCCTGTGCTATCTTAATCTGATGGTAACTTGAGAATCTGTCTGTGAATGAGTACGCTTCGTGTCCCCGCACATTCTCTAGAACTTCATCCGTGAACAGTGTAGGGAATAGTTCATGTAGGAATGCATTGTTCAACTTCCTCATGTCGATGCATATCCTGATTCCTCTTCCTTGTTTCTTATCCTGTACGACCATTGATCTTATCCACTGTGATTCCTCGATTGGTTCGATTATGCTGGGTTCAAGCATTCGATCAATATCCTCTCTAACTTTCTATTTATATATAGGGTTCTATTGGTTGTGGAGCCTGATTATCTTCCTGATTCAGAGGTCCTTGCTTTCAGCCGTGTTTATACCCCATGAAGTATTTACACCCCAGAAGTATGTACACTCTTCCACGCGGGGGAGTGCAGAGGGGGAGTACCCCCTCTGCGGGGTTCGGGGGGTCCATCCCCTTGGCTAGGGGGTCTGGGGGAAAGAAGGCCCCCAGTGGGGGTTCAGGGGCGAAGCCCCCGAAGCAAAAATTTCCTTGTAAAAGTATATTGTAATTTCATTGTAAATCTGGACCATTCATTATAAGGTTGCAGATCTAACGGTAGAGATTATGCTAGGGTTTTTTTCCCTAGAAGGCAACCCTCTTTTATGAGGGAAATGTATTGCAGCTATGGATGATG
>JASDQU010103273.1:369463-408713 GCA_032191745.1 Picea mariana | reverse complement strand
GAGACTGTGAGAGAAAGAAGAGGAAGTTACAACGAGTTTTGCTATAGGTTGTATCCCTTTATTTGTTGGATAATAATAAAGGAAGGACCTGGCAATTTCTCTGGTGGACGTAGCCCACACTGGGTGAACCACGTAAATCTGTGTCTCTCTTGTATTGTGTGTCTTCTGTGTTTTGTTTCTGCATTTTTTTTATTTTATTGCTCCGCGGTCCTATTTTTCTAATAGGTTCAGTCTATATGGTCATTGTCTAATCGGTCTCACTTTGGGTCTGAGAGGTATTTTCATTTCTCCCAGCTCACCTACTATACCTTTCATCTCTGTAAATGTTGTAGGTAGTCTCCAATGCTGGCCATTTTGGGATGTTCTGTTGTACCGATGTTAACTTTATTTACCTTGATTGGCATGAAAATAACTTCATATTCGATTTGTGGTCCCTTCACATCTCTTTCACCTTCTGCTTCTACAATCTGAATGTCGCGTGGGTTCTCTTTGTCTGGTATGTCCTCTTGTACCTGGTAACATGACAGTAGTTTCTTGACTGCCTGCTTATTTCACTAGTTCTCTTCGGTAATAAGTTCTAGTTATGGATCCTCAATGAATATGACTCCTCCGATTCATTTTAGAGCTGCATCTATGTTGGGTTTCTCATGCTCAAATGAAAAATTGGTGGTAAATTTTCACTGCAGAGTCACCCATGTTGTAGTTCCTTTGTGTAGTTCCTGGTCTGTGCACCAGTTCAATGGTATGACTTCTAATGTAGAAATAAAATTGTAAGTCCATTCCTCAATTGGTGTCAATTTCCACAACATTTCTCACTCCCTCAAGTGTTTCACTGGTGTTCCGAATCCTTCATATTTCCGTTGTTTTTTTTTTTTTTTGTGGTGCGTTGAACCTTATGTGTAGTAGCCTTTTACATTGGTACCAGTTTGTGATGGTCTTCTCGTGTGCACCCCACCCTCTGGTGGGTGTGGCCTTAAGTTCTAAGTCTAGTGCTAGTAGCCTCTAGTTTTCTAATATTTCATCCTCATATTGTGTCAAGAATGTTTCCAAATCATTAAGCCCATGCAAAACTGGGTGGTTGTGTGATTTATGTGCCTATCCATTGCACTGCACGTTCGATTCTTGTGCATCTTCTCATGGATACTTCATGTAGTATTTTCTACTAGTTCTCTAATCCAGTGTCTGAATCTGTAGCACATGACGTAATACTGTACCAACTGAGTACCCCGTCTATATTTGGGTTCACATAATCCTCTTCGCGTGTAGTTTTCCTGTACAAATGATTGATTTCCTCTAAGTATAAACAAGTGGGTTCTATGAACCTTTCTCCTTTTGATGGATCCAGTTGGGCTATAAACCTATAATCTCTGGATTGAAATGTCATCTTTCTTGTCTTCAAATTAATTATAGTCTGGTTGTCAAATGCCCAGTCCAAACCGAGTAGTGTCGGGTATGGTGTTGTGCCATCTACTATTTCGATGACTTCAAAATCTTCTTTGGTGTGCACACCATCAAGATCTACCATTATGCCCTTCATCCTCCCAATTGGTAGGACTTTGTGCTGGTTGGCTAGTTTCAGTTGGACATTCGAATATCCCAAGGTTGGTTCTCCCATGCATTGCTAGGTTTTCTTGGGTAGTACATTTACTTAGGATCCTAGGTCCAATATGATATCTCCCATACTGAAATTCCCAATGTTGGAATTCAATCTAAATTTCCTACTTGTTCTTCTCCTTGTGTGTAGGTGATTGACAATTTTTGGTTCTAGCTTTTGTTCTGTCTCATTGCTACATTTCTCTAAGATGTTTTGCAATATTTTCATAGATGAATAATTACTTAGTATTTTCATGCATGACTGCAAAAGGTATTGGATAGCACTTACTTGTCCTTTAAGTGACAGTCCTTTGGTATGATCCAATGATGGCAGTATTTTATATTCTGGGGCTTCGTGGGATGGTTGCGTAGTAGAAGTCGATGTTGTGTCCTTCCTATGAAATTCATGTCTAGCTTCCTTAAAAGTCTCCTTTTCTTTGGGTGCATCGAAGTTCTTCCTTGATTCAGTATTGTTTCTTACCCACTGGTTCTGTACAGGTTCTTGTCAAACTTTGTCATTTCCTGTCTTTGTTCCTCCTCGGGTGACTATGTTGATATTTCGTCCATCCTCCCTTGCTTCGGACGGAATCCATTGAACATTTTGATTGTTCTGGTTCCTTTTTTCCTGGATCTTTACTAATAGTGTCAGGCATTCCTCTGTCTCGTGATCCAATGCATGACAGTACATGCAAGTTGCTAGCAACAGTGGGAATTCCCTGGCATAATGTCTCGGTTGCTGAGAATTAGGACACGTGACTGGTCCTCAACTACATATGAAGCCTCCTCTTGCTTGTCCTCCTCCTCGATAGCCTGCTCTGTCCCCTCTTGATGTGTTATATCGTGGTGACTAGTTGTACTATGTGGTATTATACTGAGGTTGTTCCAAGTTGTACTGTGGTTGCACATTGTTCTATGGTTGTTGAGTAGTGTTGTACTGCTATTGTGCAGTATTGTATGGAGCTAGGGCTTGATTGAATTGTGGCGTTGCTTGCCCAGTCATCATTTTGGCCTGTACTTTGTAGGCATCCGATGATCTCTCCCACATCAACTCCATAGTTCTGCAATCTTTGTCATCGTGGCCTACAAACTTACAAAAAGTGCAATACGAATTATTGGGATCTGTCTAGTATTTCTGCATCATCGTGCAGTGATAAGGGTCATGACCTGGTTTCTTACATATTTCTCACCATAGTCCTCCCTGTGGGAGTGGTTTTGGCATGCCTATTTCCATATACAGTGAGAATGTTAGACATTTGTTCTTGTGGTGTACTTCTGTCCTGCATGTGGTGCACCAAATTGTTTCTCATTTGTCCTTGTTCTTGTTCTGATTTAACTGAAATGTGAGGTTCTTCAAATCCGCCTTCAATTCTTCAATGGCTGAGTCAGTTTACTTGTACTGGTTCTCTTCCAGTTGCAAGGCTTCTTGTCACACCTCAGCATGCATATAAAAATTTTGTTGTCGTAAGGGGTATTTTATATGTGGGAGTAGTGAGTTGACAAACAGATGTCGGTGTTGCATCTTGGTCATAAGGTATTTTAACTTTCCATTCAATTGCTTAAATATTTGGTCAATATCCCATACGAACTCTCTTGTCTTCTGTCAAATATCAATGATTTCATTCATGTATTGGTCCTCTAAGCTCAGCTTCTGGAATTGATTAATCAATAGCTTATTGATATCTGCCAGTGTCCTCATTTTCCTATGAGCATTGTTTGTGTCTAGACTCATGTACCAGTCTAGTGCGCGATCTCTTAGCATGATCACTAGGTGTGCAAGCTTGGTATGTTCATTTGTGATCTGTTTTCCTCTTAGATCTTTGCCCAAATGAACAAATCCTTCTCCGGGTCTTCTGCTGCTTCTCCTCAGAATTCTGGTAATATGATGATGGGGTCATGTCCTGCCATTCTAAATATCGATTTTCTACCTCTGTCACACAGTGTAAATACTTGACTCGTACTGCTTGAACTGGTTCCTCGAGTTTTTTCTCTTGTGGTATATGTGTTTGTCTCTCTCGGACTTCCTCTGAACTTTGTTTTTCTAAACAATGATGTTCTCTTTGGTGTATTAGTCACACATGGGTTTATGGGTTCCACACTAACATTAATATGGAAAGGATGGCTATCTTCTCCTCCTATTTTTTGGCCTCTCATTTTCCTCTCGTAGGTTGCACGCAGGATTTCTTCAATCTACTCCACAACCCAAGGATCCTCTACCTCTTCTTCATCTTTTGCGAAGCCCTCCCTCTCAGCTATGGCTCTTTTCTTGGTATTCACTTTATATTGGTAGGGCATTGCACTACATGTCATTCTAGGTGATGCCAAGATCCACTTAAGTTGGTCGTCATCCATCAAGATCGAGTTGAAGAATTCCTCCTTGTTCTTTCCCTTATCCTCTCCTTCGACCATTTATCCCCCTCTTTGTCAGTGCTTCCCCCCTTCCCCCATGCACGCAGGGAAGTTTAGTTGTCTTCTTCCATCGTCATTACACCCTTAGTATATAACAGTATTTTAATCGAAGTATACAATGATCAGATGTACCTTACGCGAGGTCTGTGTAGAAATTCCTACTCTTCTGCGTTGTATGAATTTGTTATGTCAACTACAAATTATGTGATAAAGACTTCCACAATAATATCAAGCCAAAAGTCGACTGCGTAGGTGAATTTGTTGTTCACCTATTGTAACTGGTCAATCTATAGTGGGGTCCAATATATCTTTCAGATCTAGTTTGTCACGTGGTTATCTTTCAACCTTAGTATCCACTCCTGCAATAGGTGAGGAAAATCACAGAAAAAGACTTCGTGTAAATCCGTAAACACGTATCTATCTAGATACTTGCAAGGTGTCAGGCTAGGGTTTCTATTATCTTTCTGGGCAAACTCTAGATCTTTAGTTCTCAACCAGCCTTCGATTTCTTCTTTTGTGGGGTTGCACGGTCACAATATTCCCTTCTACTGACTCATAGATCTTCTAGTTTCAGTCATTTTTTTCCACATGTGTTCTATCACATCAAATCGGTCCTTTCTTGTTCCTCTTATAATGAAAAAGGAACCATTTGTTGGTTCTTCAACCTACCGGACAAATCTGCGCTACTAACCTGGGGTTGTATCTTTCAGGGTACCTACAAAGCCTAAAACTATCGACCCTTCTGGTGAACCAGAAGGCAACGCAACACACAAAATTCACTGTGTAGTCTCACCCAAGATAGATTTAATGGGTGGTTGTAAGACTCAGGTGTTTACAACCTAGGATTGAGTAGGAGATAGAGGGTCTACGTTCTGAGCCATTACTTATTAATTGTATTACAAATTACTGTTATCTGACCTTTGTAATTAAAAAATGTAACATAAATGAACCAAAATTATAATAATTCAATCATTCATCGCATCTAGTATTTGAATAAAAACAATAAACATATATACACATGCATTCATTGCATCACATAGGTATTACCATGGTTCACCCCCCTGAGCTACATTCACAAAGATTTGGCTCTTGGCTCTCTTATTATGATAGTTATGCAATTCTCACAATTATTCTTGGATTGGTAAGATCTCTGTGAGGTGAACTAGATCACACCAGGATCCCCAACCTGCGATATGATCCTCAATATCCCCCTCCTTCTTATCTCTCTCGTCACAAGTAGTTCTCTTATCGAACGTCACATAAATGGAAGCTCAACCTTCACACTCTCTCTAAACTTCTGAATCTCTGAACTCTTGAATGACAAATGAACCTCTTTCTGATACCTGCTTGCCTATATTTATATCTATCATTCTCTTCAACCATTTTCCCAAAAACTCTTACCAAAAACCCTAACTCTTCTGTCATTATTTCTTCCTTCTCCGCATGTGTTCACTGCTTCCTTCTAGTTGTCGTCTTCTTCTTGCATGCACACGTGTTGTGCTTCTTGCTAGTTGTCTCTTTCCTCCTGCACGCTTTCTTTCCCATGATTTCTCTTTCAACTATCATTCTTCTTCATGTACTCCTCCTTTCCCATTTTGGCCTGCCTCCAACACTCTTCGATTCTCAATTCTGAGTCTTGAGCAGAAAGTTGTGGTTATTTGAAAATTGTCCATTAATTCTTTTGTTCATACCTCAACTAGGTGCAAATATGAACTGTAATTATGCATTTTTCACTTGCTCCATTAGGTTTTTGGTAGGATCCTAATTGGGTTTATTCATAAACATATTTTGGATAGTCTTTCCAAGTTTCACCTCTTTTTGGGTTCTGGGCTTCTAGTTACAACCTATTGAAGTTCCAGGCCAATTAGTGTTTTTGGCCTTGAATGTTGTAGTATCTTTTATGCCATATTAAACATTTTTAACAATTCTATTATATGTTTCAATATATTTCCATAGACTATTCATGTGCCTCAATCTGATTCAGGAGCAGGAAGTTATGGACTTCAAAAGTTCATTGGGATTAAAATTTACCCTCCACTGTTTGATCTGTAACTTCCTCATAAAAGCTCTGTTTGGAAGATGGTTTACACCGTTAGAAATCTCTCTTTGATATCTTTAATTTGAGTTGAAGATATAGAGTGTACCTTGGTATAGTTTATTCTCATGGTTTTCGAGTAGCTAAAAATGTTCGTTAGGGCCTAAAAAATGCACTGCAAAAAGATGACATTCAAACTGTATAAAATGTCATAGAAATTCACTGGTTTTATGCTATTGTATACCGTCCAAATGACTTCATGCGTACCAATTTGAAAATGTACGCCCATATTCATCATGCGCGACAACTCCATAAGGTAGTGCATGTACCATGCACCTATAACCAGTGTGGGCCACTTCTCTGTCGCACCGATATCTGGTGCACATTACTTTTGTGTCGCGCAACAATATCTACTACGCAAAAAAATTGTTTCATGCACTAATACTTACTTTGTGTAACTTTTGTGTCGCATTATAATATTTTCCATGGATTGTACTCTCCGATCTGCATAATTCCAAGGTTTAGTGCACTCACATCACACACCAGTAATCCCTACACACCATTAATTAATCCTTTGTGCAATGTGAATATTAAACATGCACACATTGCACACTAATATTGTGCATGCACCAACAAATTTCCTCTGCACTTTGCTAAATTTAGCGCGCACATCCTATGCACCAATATTATGCATGTGCCACCCAATTCACACTGCACAGTGCTAAAATTTAGTGTGCACATTCGTGCCCTATAATTTTTCACACATTACCATCTCTACACCGTGTTGCACCAAGTTTTAATGCACACTCTTGTGCACCATTATTTCTCCGCACATCCCGGCTTGCACCCTGCAATGCCAAATTTTAGTGTGCACACTCAGACACCATAATTTTTTTGTGCATCACCATCTTTCACCCCACAACACCCAATTTTTAGTGCACACACCTGTGAACTCTTATTTTCTACACATCACAAGCTTTTCACCACACAACACCAAATTTTAGTGCACACACCTGCGCACCCTAATTTTTCTGTGCATCATTTCCTCATGAATTCCACTACAGAAATTGGGGCTTTTACCCCATTTTCACCCAATTTCCACCATGGACACTCTGCAACTATGAAATTTGTTTAATTTCACTCCAATAACATAGATTCAACCTCTGTAACAACAAATCACTGCTGGTTCAAATTCTTGGTACAATTTTTCACAAATTCATTCATGGATTGAGAGTTTATTGAACTAATATCACTCCATCTGTCATGTATTTCTTGTAACTTCAAATTCGAACAATTCCAAGTCTAAATTTTCTAGGAAAAATATTCAAAATAATAATATCTCACCACTTGGCCAAATTTCCCAAATTCCCCATGAATTTAAAAACAGAAATTGGGGATTTTGCCCAATTCCATGCAATTTCTTCTAATTTTTTCCATGGACACACTATGACTTTAAATTTGGCCACTCTGAAATGAATTCTCTGTGAAATTTCACTTCAAAATTCATCTTGCTTGGCCCATCTGACCCAATGTTGAAAACTAGAGCTCTGATACCACATTTTAACATCACCAACCACCTGTTGGGCTATGCCACTTAAATTTTAAACTTTGATACAAATTTAAATTATAAAACTACTCTACAAATGCACAAATCTATACAAAATAATAATAGAAATACAAATGCAATGAAGAAAGGAAAACCCCATGAAAAAAATGCATAAATATTAACGCATCACATGAATTAACACAAGTTGATACTTATCTCTGATTAAAATAACACCAACTACGTGTAGACCTTCTACATTCCTCCCAACCTTAGCTCGCACTACTCATAAATCTCATCAGTGGGTCACCCCCGATATGGGACTAAAATCCACTTGGGTAAAGGATTCCTAACCTAGCTGAGGTATCTCAGATAGCAGGAAAACTCGGTCACATGTGCCAACTCAAGATAAAACCCTATAGTCCATTATTCCCCACATGCATGTCCCACCCCAGGAAGTGTGCCCCTTCTCTGCTCAATAGTTCCTCTCCTACCCCACTTCCCTTTTGGGGATTCAACAACAAGCTAGACAAGAATTATCAGAGCCCTGTAGTTGTAGTTTGGCACCTTCGAGAATCAATTCCCAACAATTCTCTCACCTAAGAGAATGCTCATGGGTGTGACAACCTGTCTCTTTAATATCCTATGAACATGACAACCCGTTTCTTCACTCCAACTCCCAACTAACCAAGGTACATATATGGTGACAATAACAAGAAGGTATGGAGGACAACCGAATGAGTGAGTGAATTATGATGGAATGATAAGAAAATTAACTAAGTCCAAACTATATGTATGCATGTTCCCAACTTGACACTTGTAATGTTGAGAACTACCTTTGACCCACTTGTCCCCATCCTTATAACTTAGGATAAAAATAATTTTCCATACTTTATACTTTAAAGAATTTTAATATGATATTCGTTTGGGATTAAGCTCCCTAGCTTAGCCCCTTATCCTTAAATTTTATCCCCCTTTCCCTATCTAGTGGATTTTAGTCCCCCATTCTCTTTTACATGGTTGGTCTATGACAACAATGTGTTTTCATTAATATTTACATGTGATTACATTTACAATGATGGCTCACTGGCCATTTAACATATGGCTCACCAACCTAATAACCACACAAGAACATCGGCCTCAATACATATATATTCATAGATAAATCAACTCTGTGCACTTCTAGGTCACTACCATGCACTTACCCAAGTGGACACAACATTATGACTTGTGCATCCCTATCTTGATAATGAATCTCCATGCACTATGTGAAACACCAAATCCAAGTTCCAACGGCTCACCAGCCTATAAGCATATTTGTAAAATTAGGGTTATACCTAAGGGTATTACATAAATATTGAGAGTTACTTTAGTAGACTCATTTACATTCCATCCACAAAGTGAATCTTCTCAAAAGTGTTAAGAACCAAAACATATTGGGTTTTTCCATCCTTTTTCTTGCAGTCAAAAGACCTTATAGACAACATCCTCATGGAGCAACTTCCTTGAAATCATAGGCCCAACAAGTTGAATCATTCTTCCATATGTCAGCAAGAGGAGAAATAAAATAAGTTTCATTCTAATTTGATTGAAAACAAAAGATAAAACACATAGATCTGGTTGGCATATGGGACAATAGGATATTCAAAGATCTCACTTATTATTTATGATTAATTTTTATCTACCTTTTTTGTGTACAAACACGTTTGGGAATAGAGAATAGAAAAGAAGATTTATATCCTTGTATTGGAAAGTAGTTTACATAGGGTTCTCTGGGATAGAGTGCTTGAGGAGCTTAGATTTTGAATGTCCCGATTATCATTGTCATTTCTAGTTATTTGATGTGTGAGGGTTTCACCTAAGAACATAATATATGTATCCTTAAAAAGTATAAATATCCTTGTATAAGGTAGAGGATAGAGGCTTGGTAGCCTCCAAAAGATAGAGCACTCTAAGACAGAGCTAATATAGAGACAAGAAATATAATTCTGCAAAAGGATCCATGTTGGAAAAGTGAGTGGGTTGTATGTCCCTCATTTACAGATTATATGGTATAAGAGTAGTTGCATCCTTGAACATGATTTATTCCAATACTTTGAATATAACATTTCAAGCCTTAGCATGGGTAAATAAAGAAGAGAGAAGTTGGAAGACATATCAAAATTTTCCTTCTCATCTATAGAAGGAACAACAGTGGTAAGTGAAGGTGGCATCACAGTACTGCCTCATACTTCTAGTGGTGGTTTGAAGAAGGGAAGTGATGATAAGATATTAAAGACTCATTCTACACCATCACTATAATGTACCTAGCCCCCAACTGGGTCACACCACTCGCTAAAATGACTCAATAAAATTTCTTATGCCATTTTAAAATGAAGAAATAATACACAACGTGACATTCAAGTTTATTCATCTATCCATGCTTAATAAAAACATAATGTAGTTACTCTTTACTGGAACAATAACAAATAAATACATTAAACATTATTCAAACACTTAAATGGATATTTAAGTGCATATTTATTATCACACCAAAACAAATTAACCAAGATAACTGAGAGTAGATGCACAACAAAATATATCAGCAATTAACACAATAAACATAGCAGATAATAACACTTATCTTATAAAAATTTCAACCCACTACAGAGGATGTAAGTTCCTCCCAATCATAGACTTTTTGTTCCAGTTCTAAATGAAAAGACACCCCTGAGCTGGGTTTATGAATCCATAAGAGGTAGAGGTCCCTAAGGTTGTCTAATATCCCCCCTTCAACATTTAAACTCATAGTTTATTCCAATCCACCAACTCACTTCCTCTCAACCTGCACAACCCAAGGGAGGGAATCCCCCTTCATTTATCATATTCCCTTAGGCCTTTCCACTCCCCTCCAAGTCTTCTAGCATAGGTTGGACAATAATTCTACTTATTGGGACCTCAATAATTATATAGCTTAAACATGAATTCTCCTAGCAACAAATTGCATGCTTCCTTGGATTAATTTCAAACAAAACTTCACTTACAGTCCCACATCCTCTTTCTCCATGAAATTCCAACTCCAAATAACTATCAAATGTTCCCACAATAGATACCTTTAAGATTCATCACTCATAACTCCATTGTTGTGCAACAAACTCCATGTAACAACAACTCTCTATGCAAAAACGTGAATGCATAATTATAGTCCCCTACCCATATGAATTTCCTCCCTTTCTCTTACTTTCATGAGTTTCACTCTTCCCCAAGATAATTGTACACATCCTTGATGCTCTCAATAACTATGGTAAGTGACTCTCACACCAACCCTCTTATATGAATTCAATGATTGGGCTCTAGCACACTCAACCGATAATGGAAGGATCATGGTAATGATAATTTAGAATGAAATAAGAAATGGGTTTTGGTTTAATATATAATGGTAAACTTCCCCCCCCCCTGGACCCCTTCCTCGCTTGTGGATACCTCTCCCCCAAATATATGTTTGTTTCCCATACCTAGCCCCCAAATATGTGGATACCTAGCCCACACATGGCTTCCTCATGATCCCATGTAGCATATTTAGGATCGTAATAGGTCCATTGAACCTTTACCAAGCCAATGGATTTTTTCCTAAGCACTTTGACCTTTTAGTCAAGGATGCGCACTGGTTCCACCTTGAAATCCCCTTCACGTTCCCCCTCGATCACATTCCAATCAATCACATGATTATGATCACATACCTACTTTTTTAATAAAGACACATGGAACACATTATGAATTATCATGGATGCAGGTAATTCTAGCATGTATGCAATTGGCCCTATCTCTTCTAATACCTCAAAACGCCCATAATATATTGCTTCCAACTTTGGGAAACTTCTTGATTTCAGCGAGCCTATCTTGGATTTAACTTTTAAAAACACATGCTCTCCCTCTTTGATTTCTCTATCTATTCTCTTTTTATCGACATAGCTCTTTTGATGATCTAGTGAAAATTTAAATTCTATCTAATATTTACCATTTGTTCTTCCATTTCCTTTAACAATTCAGGCTTAATCACGGCTTTTTTTGTTGGGTTATCCCAACTTATTGGTGTGTTTCATTTTCTTTCATGCAATGCTTCAAACAATCTCATCTTTAATGATTTGTGATTCCCATTATTATAAGAAAACTCAACTAAATGGATATAGTCCTCCCACCTAGAAGGCTTGTCCATTACAAACATTCTCAACATACCCTCAATTATCCAATTAATTCTCTCTTTCTACCCATCTGACTTTGGGTGATATATTGTACTGAAATTCAAATTTGTCTGAAATCCCTTAAACAACCCCTTCCAAAAATTGTAAGTGAACTTGGGATCTCTGTATGACACTATTTTCTTAGGAACACCATGTAGCCTAGGAATTTCTCCCATATAAATTTATGCAATATTGGCTTCCTTATGATTTACTTTCACAACAATGAAATGTGCAACCTTTGTAATCTTTTCCACCACTACCATGATGGAATCATGTTACTTTGTTGTACTAGGAAATTTGGTATTGAAATCGATAGTAAAAACTTCCCATTTACATTCATGAATAGTCAATGGATGTAGAAACCCCATTGGATATATGTTCTCATCCTTTACCTTTTGAGACTCCATGCATCTGGCCAAATAATCAGTGACATATTTCTTCATATCAAGCCAAAAATATTGGTCTCGTACAACTCTGATAGTTTTTCTATATACTGGGTGTCCAACGTATGGAAAATTATGCATCTCATTTAGAACTAAATTTCATAATTATTTAGAATTGGGAACACAAAATATATTCATAAATAAGAGGATTCCATCCTCTTCCAACTTGTAATCCTTGTCTTTCTATTGTATATCATTTTGTTGTAAGGTTTCTTTAACTTGCACATAATGTTGATATGTTGTTACAACCTCTATAATTTTACTTTTTAAATATTCCATGTACATACTAATGGTTGTAGCATGAATTTTATGAACCTTTCTATGGATTGCATCAACCACTTGTTCTCATTTCCTTTTATGTTCTTTATATCAAAGTTATATTCGCTAAGAAATTACAACCATCTAGTTTGTCTAGCATTTAGTGTTGGGTGTTCATACATGTTAGAATATTCAAGAATACTAAANAAAGGGGGGGGGGGGGTGTTGAATCAATATACAATTATTTCAAAAATTTTAACCTTCAAGAACTACATAAAAATTAATCATTAATCATCACACAAAATCATACACATTGCACACATATTTTTACGTGGAAACCGAACTAGGAGAAAACCACGAAAAACTTTTCTTAAGTAGTTTAAAGATTTTACAATCACCAACTTGAAGTAAAACCCACTTCTTTATTTTTCTAGCACCTAATGGATGGATACTCCAATCACCTTGGAATATTTTAAATGATGATACAAGATCAAATCAACCTTCAAATACAATCCCAAAATCACTTCTTAAATCTGCATACAAAACTGCTCATAATTGTACCTCAAATAGACAAACTTGTAAGATTCACCACAAGATGAATTTTTCATTTCTGATTCTGAAACTTGGACCTAATATATAAGGATTTTTTCCCATTCTAATTCAACAAGTGAAATTCAATTTGTACTTACCAATATTTAGATATAACCATTTTATCTCGAACACCTATTTGGGACTAGTTTTTGGATTAGTTACAAACCCTAACTTTCAAAAAATATAACTCCATACCTGTAATGAATTACGATTTGAAACTTGTACCTAATATGCTTCAATATGTTCTATGAAATCACTCCAATTTTATCTCATTAACTCATATTTGAAATAAAGTTATAGATAAAATTACACGATGACTCATTTTGAAGAAGAAAACCCTAGTTTTAAAAACCTTAGCTTCCACTGAGTATAACTCCAATCCTGTAATGATTCATGAACTAAACTTCATACCAAATATTAATCAGTATCTCTTATAAAACACCTCCATGTTTCCCTATATTAATCTTTCTAGAAAAAAATTTATATAAAAAATTCCAAGATGACCTTCAAAGAAAAACCTTAGAACAAATCATCACAAGACTTCATCTTCCCTTGGAATTTCTCCCTTCTTCAATTCATATTCCCTTGGAAATTACCTCCTATAGGATGAAATTTTATCCTATTCATTGGCTAGGTTAAATTTGTGTGATTCAAATTCAAATGAGTCTCCTCTTATTTATATGATCTTCTCCACATTAGAAGTTGCAACGAAGGGTCACAACTTTTGGCTTGCACCTCTTCCTTAAGGATGACCAACCTTAGGGAATTACTCTATTTACTTTAGGGGATTCTTCTCTCGGATTTAGGGGATTCTTCTCTAATATTTAGGGGATTATTATCTTGGTTTTAGGGGCTTCTTGAAGGCTCCTTCAACGATCTATTTGTGTACAACTGAAAGTGGGCATGTAGAAACAACCACATGTTATCTCATCATGGGAAGGCCATGATTAAAAGATACACCATAAAGGGACCACTTTGGATTTATATACACTTATGTCAAATATCCTTCAAGGATCTTTAAGGCTTCTTCAAGTGGACACATTATCATCACTTTTAGGGTCTTCTGGGATTTTATTTAGGAATTATTTTAATGTTGACACAAATGACAACCAATTTTCCATCAATCTCCCCCTTTGGAATTGATGGAAACTTAGTGAAACAACCTTGATCCCCCTTTCTTTGTGCTCAGATACCAATGACAACATTTTCTTCTTATATTCATGTTGATTCCCTCTGGCTTCATGCTTCTAGTTTTTCTTTTTTTCTATCCTCCTTTAACATTAATGGAAAAGGGTAACTCCTCCTGGAAATATTCCCCTTTTTATTCTTGCAAAAGATTATGGAAAACAATTTGGAATAGAAATTGCCCCTATTTTTTTTTTAATATACTCAAAGGTTTCCCTAGGAAGAGGGTTTATGAATATGTATGCAATGTGTTGTTTTTCCCCAATGTACTCTAGCTTGATATTCTTTTCTATCACTTGTTCCTGCGGAAAATGGAACTTAATAGGAATATGTTTGGTCTTGGAATGCATCATTAGATTCTTAGAGATGTTTGTAACACTAGTGTTTTCATAGAGTATTGGAATAGGATCATCACATCTCACTTGTATGTCTTGCAGGGTTTTCTTCATCCAAAGAATCTAAGAACGACATGTTGTTATGATATATTCTACTTCTGTTGTGGATAATAATACTCAAGATGCTTATTTCTCAACCAAGACACTAAAAAGTCACCTAAGTAGAAATATGCTCCACTTGTATTTCTTCTATCATCAATACTTCTTGCTCAATCTGCATCCCTGTGGGCAACCATAGTTAACTTATTTCCATTTAGATACCATATCCCAATTGTTTTTGTTCATTTAATATATTTGAAGATCCTTTTCACTGTTATAACATGGGTTTTGTATGATGCTACTTGAGATCTTGAAAACTATCCAAGTTCTTGCATTACATGTGGTCTTGAATCTCTCACATAGAGTAGACTACCAATCATTGATCTATAGAGTGTTTGATCGACTTCTTTATATTCATCATTTTTTTCTCAACTTGCAACTAGTAACCATAGGAGTACTCACAGGTTTAAAGTCTTCCATTTTGAAATTATTTAACATTTCCTTGTTGTAATTGGTTTGGGAAAAGAAAAATAATTCATCTAACTGAGATATCCAGAGTCCCAAGAAGAAATTAAATTACCCAAGTAAGAACATTTCATATCCATTATGCATATCCTTGGAAAATTTCTGACTCAATCTCTCATCATCACATCCAAATATTATGTCATCAACATACACTTCAATAATAATCATACTTTATCCATTTTTATGTAGAGGTTACTACCTATATTTCCCCTTATGAATCCTTTTTACTATAAGTACCTGTCCAATATTGACTACCAAGATCTTATCTCTTTCTTAAGTTCATATAGATTTTTCTTCAATATACAAACATAATCTTTCTTTTCTGATAGTAGAAACCATTGTGGTTGTTCTATGTAGACTTCTTCTTCTAATTATCCATTTAAATTTTTTTATTTTACATATATATGATACACTTTGATCCTTTTGGATCATGCATAATCCAAGATCATTTTGATTGCTTCAATTATGGCCACAATAAAAAAGGTTTTTTCAAAATCTATTCCTTCAACTTGAGAATATCATTTTCACACTAGTCTTGATTTGTTTTTGGTTACTTGTTCATATTCATTTAACTTGTTTCTGAAAACCCATTTTTTCCCAGTCATATTTTTGTCCTTTGGTCTTAGAACTAGTTCCCACGTCTCATTCTTCTCTATTTGATTTAGTTTTTCTTCCATAGCCTTGATCCAATGTTCATCATTTTTGGATTCCTCAAAGTTACTTGGTTCAACTGTGGAAAGTAATGAAAAATGTCCCTGTTTAGGTTTTTTTCTTTCCTTCTTCTTCTGACTTCTACTCTAACACTTCTATGTCCAATGATTTGTTCTGGTGCATGATTCTTCTAAACCTAGTAGTTAGGTGTCCTAGAAGGTGTTTGAAAATATTTTTGTTTGTTTTCTTATTTTTCTTCTTCTAGTTACTTCTCTTCTTGTTGTTGTTCTTGTTCTTCCTCTTCTTCTTACTTTATTTCTTCATTTTCTTGTTTCTAAAATATTTTTGAATTTTTTCTTTCCTTCATGGTCTTCAACAAGTTTGTTTCATCAAAATTTACACTGATTCTTTCCACTGTCTTTTTGAGTCTTATATTGTAGAAATTATATGCTTTGATTTTGCATGAGTACCCAACAAATATACCTTCGTCCACCCGGGAGCCAATTTTTCTAATCTTCTTGTCTTTCCTTTTTATGTAGCACTTTCTCCCTAACACTCTAAAGTGATTGACATTGGTAATTCTTCCTTTCCATAAATCATATGTAGTCTTATCACTATTAATTTTGATCAATCCTATGTTCAAGATATGAATGACTATATGCACTGCTTCTCCCCAAAAGATATCAATTAGCTTGGATTCATTCAACATGGTTCTAGCCATTTCTTGTGCAGTTTTGTTTTTCCTTTCAACAACTTCATTTTCCTGAGGTGTTATAGGTGTTGATAATTGTCTTTTTATTCCTTATTATTCACACAAATCCATGAATTAATTTGAAGTAAACTCAAATCCATTATCTGATCTTAAGTATTTGATTTTCAAATCAATTTTCATTTCAACTAGTTCCTTGAATACCCTAAAACATTATAAAGCTTCTGAAGTGTTCTTAAGGAAGAAAACCCAAGGCATTCTGGTGTAGTCATCAATGAGTAGCATGAAGTATTGTTCACCATCGATTCCTTTTGTTCTCATGGGACCACTTAAATCAATATGTAAAATCTCCAATGGTTTTTTCATAGAGTATTCCTTTGTCTTGAATTCAACTTTTGTTTGTTTTCCATGCTAACACTACTTGCACATAGTATTCATTGTCATTGTAATTTATGGAATTTCTCATATAACTTGCTTCTTTATGATATTGAAAAGATCATAAAAGTCTATATGGCCCATTCTCCTATTCCAAATCCAATTTTCATCTTCTTTTCCCAAATATCATATTTTTTCTTCGATCTCATTCAAGATGTATATGTTGTTTGGAGTCCTTGTCATTGTTTCCACTAGTGTTCTTGATCATTCTTTCCTTATTTCACATTATTTTAAATTTAATATAAATGTGTCTCCATGATCACACATTTGGCTGACACTTAGCAAATTATGCTTCATTTTTTCAACAAGTAGGAAATTTTCTGCCACAGCATCTTTGTTTCCATGACTAATTATGCTTTTCCTATAATTTTGGCTACATTATCATTACCAAACATGACAGAACCCTATTTGTATTTCTTTAATGTTACAAATATGTCTTTGACACCGGTCATTTTCTTTGAGCATCCACTGTCAATATATCAATGGCTACTTGTATTTTGGGTTTGTAAGGAAAACCCGCATTGCTCAACCTTAAAATATTCTTTCTTCCTTTTCCAAGTTCAATGTTGTTCCACTATATGATTGAGAGAAACATGTATGGTTTCCCTTAAATAAACCATCAAATCACTTCTACAATTTGTGGCTATGTGTCCAAAATTGTTACATTTGTACCACCAAAAATGTTATGATTTATGTCAAACTCCTCACGAGGATTTCTAGGATAGTTGTCTTCATAATAATTCTTGGGATTTTCATACCTACATTTTTTCTAGGTTTTTCTATCCTTTGCATAGGCTTGACAATTTATGGCTTTACGCCCAAAATTATTGCAAGAATAACATAAACCAAGAAACATATTTTTGTACCTCGGTGTGGGTGGTCTTCTAGTTGGTGTTGTTCTTATATAATCATGATCTTCTTCTTGGTTCTTATTCATTGTTGGTTGTTGATTCCATGTTCCTCTAAATGCATGATAGTGCTCTTGATTCTTCTTTTTTTTGGTTCATGTATGTCCTCCTTTAGAGGCTTGCATTATTATTTCTTGATGGAATCCTTGATAGTATCTGCATAAATTCTTTGATATTTTTCATTTCTTGTCATCATAGATCTTGAACCCTCATCATTATTATTTTGTTTAAATCCAAGTTGAGATTTTTCATAGGATGGTTTTTTATTGCAGATGATTTCATCGAGTATTTTGGTGCTATTGCAAAAATTTAGTTGGATGTCCTTCTTTTGTAGTTCCTTTATTAGTGAGACTATTTCATCTTCCAGATTATTTTATTTTTTATTATTTTCTTCCAATTTTCTCTTGAGTGTTTCTTTAATAACTTTGGCTTCTTCCAGTTGAATCCTTAAATCTATGGCAATCTGCTCAGCTTCTTCAAAATGTTTGCGAGGGTTTTTAAATCCTTCCCTCAATTTACTTAACTCTTATCTGACTTGTTTTCCTTCCTTTCTATTCTTAGATCACGTAATGCATTGATCAATTCTTCCTCAAGATTCACATCTCGTTCTTCTTCATATTCTCCTTCATTAGTTTCAGTAGTTTATTCTTGAGTCTCTAATACCATGAAGAGTACTCTTCTTGAGTCACTGTCACTATCATCATCTTCATCGGATGAGGAACTATTGTCTTTTGACTAGATCATTTTATTTTTCAAAAATATTCCTTTATTTCTTTCCATGTCTCTTTTCTGATATTTTCATTTTCTTTCTTAGAAAATTCTTCTTCATCACTATCTTAACCCCTTGTATAAGGAAAATTGGAAGAAAAATGGCCAACTTTACCACAATTAAATAATTTGAAACGAGTCTTACCATTGTACTTGTCAGTTCCTCTTTTCATATTTCTCACAAAGTTGGCTTCTTCTTCATTTTCTAAATCATCACAATTGTTGGAGAAGGGTTTTGACCTTGGCTTGTTCTTTATTCTCTTCTTGGAGTCTTTGAAAGTTGCTTCCCTTATGGATGGATTTTCCTATTCTGTTCTCTTTTCATATGTTATAAGTATTCCATGTAATTTATCCATTCTCAATGTAGCTAGATATTGTCTTTATTCTAGAGATGATATTTTAGGGTCAAACCTCATTGGGAGAGATCTTAGTATTGTTTGTACAAAAAACCAAATTTTCAATATTTTATCCCATTCCTCTTATATTATTCACTAAGATGCAATATATTCATCTTCCTTCATTCTTAGATGTTCAAGTTATCCTCTATAAGTCTAAAGCTTGGCCCATTTTAATTTAGCATCTCCTTCATAAACATTCTTGAGATTGTCCGAAATTTCCTTTGCAGAATCAAAATGCATAACCTTAACAAATTATGAACCTATTAAACCACTTAGAATGGAATTTATAGCCTTTGAATTGTATTCAATGATATTTTTCCTAGCATTATGTATTGGGAGTGAGGTTGGTGCAGTGTATCAATTTACTATAGCTTGCCAAACATTGAATCCTTATGTCTGCAAAAATGATCTCTTATGATCCAAAAATAATATTTTTTCACATCAAACAATGGTGTTCCATTTTTGGTATTTTTTTCTTGTTTATCCATGATCTTCCTTTTAGTGGTTAGAATGTTCCTAAATTAACCCACTCTGATAACAATTGTTAGAATATTGAAGAATACTAAGAGGGGCGGTGAATCGGTATAGAGTTATTCTAACAATTTTAACCTTCAAGAAATAAAAAAAAAAATTAACCATTAATCATGTCATTCATCATCACATAAATGCATACACATTTCACCCAAAGTTTTATGTGGAAACCCAATTGGGAGAAAACCACAAAAAATGTTTCTTAAGAAGTTTCAAAATTTTATAGGCACTCACTCCCTGCATTTTCTAGCACCTACTATAAGGAGACACAAATCCCATTGGAAATTTTAAATTATGATACAATATCACATCAACCTTCAAATACAATCCCAAAATGACCTCTTAAATCTACATACAAAACTGTTCAGAATTGTACCTCAAATCTGTAAACTTGTAATATTCACCAGGAGCTCAATTTTCCATTTCTTATTCTAAAACTTTGACTTGATATATTAGGATTTTTTCTTCTTATAATCCAATAAGTGGAATTCAATTTGGACCTACCAATATTCATATATAGCCATTTTATCTAGAATACCTGACTTAGACTAGTTTATGGATTGGTCACAAACCCTAACATCCAACAAGTATAACTTTGTACCTGTAATGAATCAAGATTTGAAAATTGTACCCAATATTATTTTATTTTGTCTATAAAATTACTCCAATTTTCACTCGTCTCACCCCTGAAAACAAATTATAGCAAAAATGGAAAGATGACTTGTTTTTAAGAGAAAAACCCTAGTTTTAAAAACCTCCACTTCCACTGAGTATAGTCCAAACATTAATGAGTCAATCAATGAAATTCCTACCCAATATTCCTCACTATCTTTTTTGAAATGACTCCAATTTTTTCTATCTAAATTTTTCTATAAAAAACATTATATCGAAAATGCCAAGATGACCTTTAAACAAAAACCACAGAGCAAATACTTAATCTTCCCTTGTAATTTCTCCCTTCTTCACTTCATCTTCCCTTGGAAATATGCTCCTATAGGATGAAATTTTCTCCTCTTCCTTGGCTAGGTAAAATTGGTTTGATTCAAATGCCAAATGAGGCTCCTCTTATTTATATGAGTCTTCTCCACATTAGTGGGTGTGACCAAGGGTCACAACTTTTTTATCACACTTCTTCCTTAAGGATGGATGACCTTAGGGGATCCTTCTCTTTTCTATAGGGGAATATTCACTTGGATTTAGTTGCTTCTTCTCTTGGCCTTAGGGGATTCTTCACTTGGATATAGGGGATTCTTCTCTTGGTTTTAGAGGCTTCTTCAAGGATCCTTCAATGATCCATTTGTGTACAACTCAAAGTGGGCATGTGAAAACAACCACATTTTATCTCATCCCATGAGGTCCATGCTTAAAAGCTATGACATAAGTAGACCACTTTGGAGTTATATACACTTATGTCAAGGATCCTTCAAGGATCTTCAAGGATTATTCAAGTGGACACATCATCATCACTTTTATGGTATTTTGATCTTTTCTTTAGGGATTATTCTAAGGTTTACATCAATGGAAACCAATTTTCCAACAAAAAAAATATTTTAGACCACTCTGGTCTATCCTTAATTCAAATGTTTTTCCCATAAGGTAATTCCTCCCCATCCTTAATGCATGTACTATGGGTTCCAACCATAAGTCATGTGTAACATAATTTATTTCATGCTCCAAGTTTATGGACTCATAACAAATTACATGCCCATTTCGTGTAAGGACTCCACTAACCCCTTCTTTGCATGCATCTATGCACACAACATAATCCAGATGGATATGTTACTTTCAAAATAGGTGAACTAGATAACCAATCCTTTAATCACTAGAAATTATCTTCACACTTAGCACTCCATTTAAACTTTACTCCTTTATTTTGCAAGGATGTTATTGGGTGTGTAGTTTTGGAGAATCTCATAATGAATGTCCTGTAGTAACCATACCCATAAATGATCTATCCTTTGAAATGTTTTTTTGCATTGGCCAAATCTTGATTTCTTAAATCGTTTCTGTATACACTATTATTCCCTCATATGAAATAACATGACCCAAATAATGGATATTATTTTGGTAAAAAGTACATTTACTCAATTTTTCATACAAGGTACTCTCTCAACATTTGTAGAACCATCCTCAAATGTTTCTCATGCTCCTCCTCTACATTGGAATATATGAGTATATAATCCAAGAATACAATTACAAACTTGTCCAAGAAATATCTGATCATGCCATTCATCAGACACATAAATGTAGCTTATGCATTTGTCAACCCAAAAGGAACCACTACAAACTCATAATGTCCATACCTTGTCTGAAAGGCAGGGATGATTTTAAGGATGGAAATTTGTTTTAAAATGTAGAAACCTTGGTGAATTTTATCAATCCTTCATATGCCAACTATAAATGTTTGGCGATATTTTTGTAAAAATATTCAAATTTATAAGGATTTTATATAGTTTTTATAAAATTTTGGCAATTTTTAAGGTAAAATAATTTTATCCTATAGAATTTGGGTGAATCATTTTTAAAATAGCGAAACTCATTTTTGGAAAAACCATGGAAAATTAGCCCATGAGCGAAATTTAGCCCCTAAAATCATCTATGTTGAAAGGTGGTTTTTCTAGTATCTTGTTCTTTGATTCTCAATTGATGATATCCTAAACTCAAGCCAATATTGGAGAATATCTTTTCTCCTTTCAAATGATAAAAAATATCATCAATCCTTGGCAAAGAATATTTATTCTTGAGTGTAATATTTTTTAGTTGTATGAAGTGAATACATAAACTCAATGTTCTATCTCTCTTCTTGACAAAAATAACTAGGGCACCCAAGGAGAAGACTTAGGTGTATGTACCCTTTCTTTAACAGCTCTTCTAACTACATTTTCAACTCTTTTATCTCTAGCATGCTCATTCTGTAGGGAGTCTTGGATATTGGGGCAGCTCCAAACATTAAGTCAATAGAAAAATATATATCCCTCTTTGGTGGAAATCCTGGAAACTCCTCAAAAACATATTCAAACTCTTTCAAGACTAGATAATATTTAAGACATGGCTCCTTATCCTTCATTGGCTCTTCCATATGGTATACATATATATGGCACCCTTTTCTAAAACTTCTTTTTAGTTGCAATGCTGAAATCTATTAGATAGATATAGGCCTTCGAATACCTTTCACTTTCCTTGGATGCCCTTCTTCATCAAGACATGTGAAAATCTTTTTATAACAATTTAAAATAACATGATGCATTTCTAGCCAATCCATACCAATCAAGTAGTCATAATACCCAAGAAGTATGATGTTCAAATCTTCCTTAGTGTTAGTTTGATTCATGTTTATAGGGAATTATTTAACAAGATCATTAATTCTTCTCTTGATTCTAGTAGCTAGTTGAACTAAACAAGACTTTTCATGCTTACATTTCTTCAATTTAAATCTTTCAACTAGATTTGAATCTATATAGCTATGACTAGCTCTAGAATCAATTAAAATAGTTATGGGATGATTATCAATCTTACTTTCCACTTCAATCATGTGGGATTGATAGTATTATTTTGTATTGTCCAAGGTTGCATAGATCCTTGGCATTGTATTCCCCACTTCTTCTACTATCTCCTCTTGCTTGATTCTATGAAAAGTCTTCATCTTATCTCCTTGATGTGGAAAATATTTATACATGTGATATTCTTCAAGTCCCCAACACTTTATGGGATGTTGTCTTTGCCTCTTTCCCAAGGAATTTGTGATTTTATGATCACCTTCAGATGGCTTCCATTGTTGATATTATTCATATATATTCTTTATGAAAGGTGGCTTGAATCCATTATTCCTTTTATCCATCATGAATTTACTCTTTCCATCCCAAGCCTTTTAAAAAGATGTCCTTCATCTATTATTCTAGTACAAATACTTTACCTTCCTTAAGGATTCCTATAAATTCTTGGGCTCATCAAAATGAATTTTATCCTTGTAGTAGGATGGAAATCCACTTAGGAACCTATGAATTTTGACCTTCTCATATCTTATGAAGCTCACATACCTGAGAAGTTCCAAGAAATTTCTCTCATATTCATCCATGCTCATGTTCCCAAGTTTGAGTTCAAATAACTCTTGTATATTCTTGTCATAATATTGATTTGACAAGTACCACTATTGAAAATATTTCTTGAATTTCTTGTTGGGATAAATATATGTACTCTTAATTCCCACATTAAATTATTAAATGGAGCTTGTAAGCTTTGAGGTGCAAGCACATGAAATGCATGATTGGAGCCTAGTCTATCCTAATCTAAAGCTGCTAAAACAATATTGAAACCCACACTGCAGAATTTAAATGTAAACTATAGGAGATAAACACTAAGGATTCATCATTGGGACATAGAAATGACCTAGTTCTATAAAGTCTTAGATCATGATCTTTCATGTACTCTAGGTGATGTTCGTGTGATTAATAGTGAGTAGCTTACTTAGGTTTTCTTTCCTTCAATGGATTATTGTAGTGGTTATCTAAGCTATGAGAAAAAAAAATAAAAAGTAACTAGATTAAAAGACAATGAAGGAAATCTGAAAATGACTTATAAACAAACGAAGCTAAAAATCCAAGACAATTCTTCAAATGGATACATCAACAATAATGAAATCTACCTAATAGAATAATGGATCTATTGAATGAATGAAAATATGTAACAATTCTCTATATGAAGAGGAATAGATGGAAGGAAATGTGCTCTATATTTTCTGTGTTCAATGGGTTGCAGATGTGATAAAATCTTCTAATCAATTCCAAGAACAAAATTTTAGAGTGAAAGTAGAGGAATATAAGAGGAATGGTTTTAACTCTTTGTGTGTCTTATATTATTGGACTAATGATAAAAATTCACAAATAATTATTGAGATCTAAAATGTAAATTATCTACCTCTATAACCAATCTCGAAACAACTCAGATCTGGGCGCAATTTATTAGAGAGGGTTTATGTTTATGGATGTAATGTTGGGTATGATGGAATTGATTTCTTGTGAAAGTATGTTGAGGTATGGTTTAATCAATTTGTATGAAGAAAATGGAGGTGTGATTATGAGAGGGAATAGCAATGGGATAGAATCGAATTGTAAGAGGGAATCATGGTCAAAGTGTAGTGAGTTTGGAAAAATGACATGGATGTAAGTTGCAATGATGATTTGGGAAATGCAATCATTAAAAACATAATATTTAGAACAAAGATATGAAAGCAAATTTGAAGGTTCGCGGAGACACAATGATAGAGATGGAACATTATTGCATACAATTGAAGAATTAATCATGAGTATTTAATGAACCTGAATTCAAAAACTAAATCAAATTGCAATCACACAAAGGATGAATTGAAATTAAAATCTAAGTTAGATAGAAATGAAATTAACTAAATCCTAATTACCATGCAAATTAAATAATAAAAAAGACCAACACATACCAGGCTGAGGGGGGAATACCTCACCTAGAATGTATGGGTAGAGATGCTTACAGAACCAATTTGTAATCACACTCAATGACTCATAACATCAACACTTCCTTATTCAATTCAAATTCAAAAATTTACAAAACCTTTCTTATGGATCCAAATCTCTCCATATGAGAACATACTAACATAATGATGATAATCCTTCCTTATTATTTCCTCAATATCATGAGGATTATTTATACATGAATAATCATTGAGGAGTGGCTGGGACCGAATCCCAATGCTCAGATTTAAAAGTTTACATTTTTAGGTAAAAATCCCAAAAATCTAGGTTTTATTGTAATTTGGGTAGATTCAAGTTAGGGATCCACCCATATCTTGCAAACTAATTCAAATTTTGAAAAAATGCCTGAGTTTTACTCAATTGTTCATATTTTAAACAAAACCCATATGTTATAATTTCTAGATCGAATACCATCTACACAAAAATCAAGGTGCAAGTTGGCAGTTTGAGATTTTTACTAATTTTTGCATAATCATTCCCCCTAAGATGGAGGTCCACACGTGCAATATGGATGAATTTTGTGCCATGTTTCCACATGTCGACATCATTTTGGATAAAACCCATGTCCTCTATTTTCCTCTAGAAGCATGCCAAAGTTTCGACTATAATCCAGAACCAGACGATTGTTGATGCTGGTACTGGATGACTTGGAAAATTCTGGTACCAGATAGTTTTTGGAACATTATAAAACTAGATGAGATGAATTGAGAGTACTATATTACATGGTGTATGAATACCGAATGACATGGAGTGTGGGTACCAGATGACTGTGCAGGTACCGGATGACTGTAGAACCTTCTAGTACCATATGACTTGGAGTATGAGTACCGAATGACCTCATGTGTAGGTACCAGATGAATTCCATTGTGGGAACATATTGTTTGGACATAGAAGCATAGGATTAAACCATCATCAACAAAATTTTTGTATACTCATCCTTTTAATCACTAAAAATATGGAAAATTATCTATTAACCACATAGGATGAATAAGAGGAGATAATGGAGGTTTACGGTATAATTAGGGATATATTATTGATAAAATGAGTGAAGAAGGTGTAATGATGAGTGTATTTGTATGGTAGAAAATATGACAAAACTGGAGCCCAACATACCCCCAAACCTAAGGATTTCCATGTCCTCATGCAAACAAGGTGAAGAACTTATGATACTCAGCTTATAGATTTATGTGACATTTTTTCTTTTGTGTAGGTGTTGGTTCTTGTGGAGTGATAGTTTGAAAACTGCTACATATTGATTTCAAATAGAGAAAAAAAAGTATCATACAAATTGAGGACAAGCAGTGGATGAGGTATCATAATGATGGTGGATGGTATGCATATAGAGAAAATGTCGGTGATGTTGGTCGTATGAACTTGGACATATTTATACTTTTTATATTACATCAATTTTAAGACCAATATTTCTTTTGTGGTTATTTGTTTTGATAGGAAAAAATGACTTCATTCTCTTTGAGATGACTTAAGAATGCTTTAAGATGTACAAAGAGAAGACACTATAGATGTTTCTTTGTATTTGTATACCACATATTTCCTTTTCATTACTTGGTCTTATCATTAGAGTATATTGCTCATTATGACTAGTGGAGTGAAAGTGGAAGGTTTACTGAGTGGTTGTGATGGTAATTTCTAAGTGGTAATAATGTATAGTGGAGTAGGTAATAGTGGTTATGCATCATGTTTTCCAAATTCTTAGTAAATAAAAGATATGTATACCTATTTTACCTCAAGTTACCTAATGTACATTGAAGTGGAAACTATGCAGAACAGGATGAAAGATCTTTGGAACCATGATTTGGACTATTCAAAGATGAATATGAGGAAGAGAAAGGATGAGACCTAATGAAGAGAATGAAGTTAATGAGATATGCACAAAATATGAAGAGAGTTGAAGAGAACAAAAACTAATCTACTAGATCATGAAAAAAATTTGGTTGAGATGAACTAAAGATGTTGTAGATGTTGGATATGTTGAAGTGAGACTCTGAAGATATCGAAGGCATCTGGAGATCTCCCCCAAACCCAATATTTTTCATGTCCTCATTCAAACTGCTTAAGACTGAGTGGAATGTGACTACATGAAAATAAATTGCTGCCAACTGTTTTTTATACCAATCTAAGAGTTGCTAAGAACATAAATCCGAGAACTTAGAGTGAATTGTGCGCACAAAATCCATGAGTGCTAAGCATGTCCACATAGACATAAAATCATAATATTGTATAACAAACTTATCCTAACATGAATTACATCTAATGTCACATTTTGACTAAGATCACTTATGAATATCCCCCCTCTATGACTGACCGAGATAATTCAAGCATAACCCACAAAAAATGTATGATCAACTTTTTGTTCTATAAAAAATATTTCTATTTTCTTTATTAAACAAAATTCATCAAAATATTAGCATCACTTATGTTCAGAGAGCCCTGTATAAATTAGAGTAGGTATTTTTTTCTTCTCTTTTAGGAAGAAAAATAAAAGAGTATTAGTAGTCTCAACAAATGAAAACCCCATAGGAAACCAGTCAACCTTTTTCACTCTGAAAATATTTACAGTCATTCAAGTAATGAAGATAAATTTCACAGTTGAGTATATTAGGCTTCTAAGATCATGGTCCCACTCTTAAGATAATACATCTTAGATATAGTATAAATTGGATGATAGGGTCTTAAGGTCAACTTACGGTTATTCTCAAATGGAAAATTGATGAATTTTATTTAACCGTTAGTTCAACCATGCATGCTTCTTATTAATGATTTACACAAGTATATCATTCATAAAAAAAATATAGATTAGGCATATCAAATTCAGAAACCATTTCCAACAAGCCTGTTCAGTACTCTGATGGGGTAATTTTGACATCTAAGAAATATCCTACATAGGAAAAATGCCCCATTTCCATTGAGCTTGTTCAATACCCTAATGGGTTTGCCTAGTCATACAATAGGCCAATACCTTCTTCTATTAGACCTATTCAGTATCCCGAGAGGTTAGCCTCTTACACCCATTTTCCATCAAAGGATCCTGTCCCAAAATTTACCCTTAAGATAAAATTTATATATTGCATTTGCATGGGTGAATGGGGAAGAATATTTGAAAACGTTTTTACGGGATGGGATGGTATTGGGTTGGAAAATATTTTATAGATTTCCCATAAAATATTGTTCGCGTGAAAAATAGACGTATGTATTGAGATTTAGTCCAAAGACATATCATGGTCAAACTTAATGTGTTGTGGATGAGGCCATGAGAGAATGACCTAAAGTTTCCTCTAGTCCTCAATTTCATCTTCTCCATATAATTATGGTAGTGTTCCCATGGGTAGAAACTTCATGCACTACCCTGATATGGTCTAATAAGGATTCTCTACTAACCAAATTTGATATTAGATCAAGTTGTACTAGCTTCCTATGGGCCTCATAATATGGAATTTTAGCTTTATGTAATCCCATAGTATAATCAAAGACATGGCTACGAGTTACTGCTATAATAAATGATATGAAATATTGTATAAAGCATGAAAATGAAATCTCTTGAAAATGCTTGGTTGTGAAAAAATGTCTTGGGTTTGATTAATTGAACTCTCTTTTATTTTTAGTTTTTCATTATTAATATTTACCTAAACTATAAATTTATTCAAGGAAAACAATTCAGAAAAATAGTAGAGAAAAACTAATAAATGTCAGAGAATGGTCTTAAAAGAAAAACAAATTTTAATGAAGTAGTAGAAAAAGCGATTTACTTGTTCCAAAACCATTTTAGGTAATAAAGGATAGTTTTAACGAAACAACAGAACCAAAAGAAATGAAATTACTTCCCTGAATAAGTCATGAAGATGTTCTCCCAATCTAGCTGAAAAGATGATACCTGCAAAACTCAAAAAAATCATCATAGCCTGATTTATTTAGAAAACTTGGAAAAAAAATCTAACTATCAGCCTGAAAAACATATTGAAAATTTTGGGGAAACAAACTCCCTTAATATTAGTTTCTCATTCTGAAAGCTACAATTACTGTAAAAAGACATAAAAAGTGATGTTGCACCAAACTAACAACTACATGGAACATTTATTTATTTATTGTTCTACCTTACCTAAGAAAATAACCCTTTTCAACTATATGAATACTTCCAATGAAGCCATGTGCGTAACGTGATCATAAATATACTCAGATTCAAGTTTATATAATATACTTTAATAAGTAACCAAACATCATGAACAAACAGTTTTGAATAATATGATGTGAAGAGTTGTTGAAGAAGAGAGTGGTGGTGCAATCTGACAATCGCCTGGAACCAACGTTCAATATAATCATGGTGTCCTTGGTTCACCTCTTCCTTTAAAACACTATGTGTATTCTTTTATTTAGCCTCCTTGATCTCAGTTTCTAATGGCTTCTTCTGATTAGATATAGTCCATGAGTCTTTGATCTCCTTGGTAGATTGGTCAAATTGATCAATGATGGTTTATCGATCTTCTTGTAGGCATGGCTCATAGGAATTTGGTTATTCTATGTCTTTTGGAGAAGTATATAGGTTCTTGGCTGTTTTCAAGATGTGCTATTCTTGAGAACAAGAGATCCCAATTGTTTCTAGGATTTGAGATAATTCTTCCAAACTCATTATCATGTTTGAATCCATCTTTTTGGTTGATAGTGTTTGAATATTGGTTGTTGTCATTGATGTCAACACTAGTCATTGGTTTTGGACCACAATATTGATGAAGGTATTTGGACATGAAGGATAGTGCATATGTAGACACAAAACCCATGGATGGATAATATACATCATGTTGTTTCCGGTGGTAGGTGACACATCACGTGGATCCTCATGGTTGAGGAGAAATGAATTTTTGAAGATGACAAAGTGAATTGAAGAAGGAAGTACAGGTCAGCCCTAAAGATAATTAAAGAAAAGAATTACAAAATAAGAAAGTGTCAGGTCAAACCTAATGTTAAAAGGAAGTGACATAAAGGGTATAAATACATATCATTATACATTCATTTTACACACACAAGTCTAATTTTAGAGGAAGTCTAAAGTAAAGAAGGCTAGCTTTCAAGAGAGGATGAAGTCTTTTGGTGATGTGTTCTGAGGTTAGAGAAGGGAAGTGGAAGATACAAAGGTAAGTCTCCTCTCAAATGATTTAATTGTGGTAAAATAGGACACATTGTTGAAAACTGCTACTATAAGAAGATAAGTCTCAACAATAAAAATATCTTCTACTCCAAGGATGATGACATATCCTCAGATGAGAGTGATGAAGAAGATAATGATGGAGGATAAGTCATCTTCATAACCCAAGAAACCTAGGATGATGATCACAATATTTCTAAAGAAGAATAAGTCATTTATGAAGAAGATTCAAATGAAGAAACCAACATTGATTCCTTTTGGGGATACAAAGACAATGTAGAGAGTGAACAAGAAGATGAGAATCTTGAAAAGTTGAAGCATGTTGAAATTGAAAATAGAAAGCTTAGAAACACAAACATAATACTAAAAGGTGAATTGAGTAGTTGTGAAGAAGAGAATTACAAGCTGTAAAATACCATTGATGGCTTGAAGAAAAAATTAGAAGATTATGAGAAATTGAAAGAATAATTGTATCACACAAAAGAGGAGATACTATTGACAATAGAAAAGTTGAAGAAGTTCAAAAAAAGAAATGAAAAATTAGATGAGATCCTTAGCAGCCAAAGATCTCCAAATGGCAAGATAGGACTAGTATACAATGACAATTTGAAGACAACAAAACAAGAGAAGGAAGATAAAAATGATGAAACCAACACTCCAGAACAAGTTGAACAACAACATAGAAGACTATAATTAAAAAGGAATGAGACATCAAGAATATCCTCTCCCATCAGGTATGAAAGAAATCATTATGAAAGAAACTATAGAAGAATAGATCGTGAACCCCGATGGACCACACCACAAAGAATACCACTTACTCCCAGGTATCAAAATTTCTTTCTTGGACATTTTTATACTTGTGGAAATTTTGGACACAAGGAAATCAATTGTATAATCAATGAAATAAATAACTACGCAAGCTACATGAATGGTGCAACTAATAGATATGAAAATGTTCGCAGACCTATCAATATAAATTATAATCCATTTGACCCATTAATGGATCAAAATATTGTATGTTACAAGTGAAATAATCTTGGTCACAAAGAACGAGATTGCAGAGAGATGAAGGAAGATAATCATATGCCAAATGTCCCTAAACCAACTAGAATATGGAAAAGGAAATAAATTACACACAATGAAAACTGTTGAATAGCATTGGTTGCTAAACAATGCAAAGAAAAAGATGAATGGTTCATAGATAGTAGGTTCTCATCTCATATTACCGGAGATCAAATAAAATTTTCCAGCTTGAAGAAAAAGGGTGGAAATGTTTCATTTGGAGATGACTCATCTACCAAAATACTTGGAAAAGGAACTGTAAAGCTTGGAAGTGAAAATGTAAAAGAAGGAAAAGTCCTATTGGTTGAATATATGAAGCATATTCTCCTCAATGTCAACAAAATATGTGATCAAGGATACACTCTTACGTTTGGTTCTCGAAAATGTAAAATCAGAGAAAATAACTTAGGAATATTTGTTACAACTGTAACAAGAAGACCAAACAACATATATGTCCTAGACATGAAGAAGAGAGAGAAGAAAGAAGCCACACAAAAGGATTCCAAGGAAGAAAAAGTTCCAAAGACTAAAAATAAGGATGAAGTATTATTGAGTGCCACATGTTCAGGAGGAGCGACCCCAAAGAAGAGAGTTACCTTTTTCCATTAAACTCAAGGGGAGAAGCCCTACCCTTTGCCATTGATGTCAAAGGGGGAGATAAGTTTGGATCATGATGACAAGGGGATCATGAGTGTTGCCATCAATGACAAAGGGGGATATCGTTGGAAGATTGGTTGTTGTCATTGATGTCAACCCTAGTAATTGGTTTTGGACCGCAAGATTGTTGAACGTATTTGAACATGAAGGACAATGCACATGCAGACACAACACCCATGGATGGATAATATACATCATATTGTTTCTAGTGGTAGGTGGCACGTCACATTTATCCTCATGGTTGAGAAGAAATGAATTTTTGAAGAGAAAAAAGTGAATTGAAGAAGGAAGTACAGGTCGACCCTGAAGATAATTAAAGAAAATAATTACAAAATAAGAAAGTGTCGGGTAGGCCCTAATGTTAAAAGGAAGTGACATAAAGGGTATAAATACATATCATTATACATTCATTTTACACACATAAATCGAATTGCATAGGAAATCTGAAGTAAAGAAGGCCAGATTTCAAGGGAGGATGAAGTCTTTTGGTTATGTTTTCTAAGGTATGTTATTTACAGGTCATCTTACCATTTTCCCTATAACTGTTTTTCTAGAATGATTTAGATGGTGAAATTTATATGGTATTGAGAAGACATATCTAGTTACCTGTGGTAAAAATTTCATCTCTTTATTTGCCAAAATTTTGGAGATACACTCTATGGAAGATAGGGCTTTTTACTAGTCCTAAAGTTAGTCATAAACATGTGTTTTGAGTAAAGCAGTCATAAATTATTCATAGAGAATCCAAATTACGTGATACCAATTGCATTACACAGAGTACAGTCCATAGTTTCATTTGTGTGAGGTTCAGAATCAGATTTTAAATATTGAGTGTGGGGCATTATGTGTAAGTTATCTCTCTTGAATAAACCAGAATTGAATAAGGTATACCATTTTCTCTATAACGTATTTTTGGGGAGGATTCAAGGGGTTAAAATTCGAGGAGTTTCAGAGAGTAAATTGAGTAATATTATCTACAGGATCATAGTATTCCAAGAATTGAAGAATTGTATGAGTTGATGAAGTCTCAGGAAGCATTATCAGGTTCTATGTGATGGTTGGTTGATGGTGATAATTTAATGTAAAGTTTTATTATCTCTCATATATTCTTGGGTGGAAGGAAGGGGCAAGGATTTAGAGGTCAACCCTCTCTTGATATTGGAGGATTGTATATTCCTTTTGGAGGTTTATCCCTCCATTTATATTTGGAAGTTGTAGCTACCTTTGGAATTCATTACTTCCCTTGAACAATAGCTATTGGTTATTTCTCACATATTGTGAATGGTGTATTGTGGTGTATTGGTGTAACTCTTCTACTATTGTTCATTTCTCATTGTATATAATTGAACATATAATCTGGTTGAAGTATAAGTTGATTTTTTTTTTAAATTGTACTTGATACTGATTCACCCCCCTCTCAGTATCAACAGATAGGTCCTATCTCACACATGGATTATGGGTTCTTACACCACCCAAAATTTTTTTTTTTTTTAAATCCTAAAGAAATGAAAAGGAAGTGAACTGAAAGAAAATGTAAGAAAACCAATTATATACTCAAATATCCACCATGCCACTAGTACCCTATTGTCACCAAGTTATTTGTTCAGACAATTCCTCTTCTCATGTCATGTATATAAAAAAATTGCTAATGCCAATAAAACACAAATTATGATAAGTCGAAGGAAGAGGACAACCCAACTTTGGAGAAAACCCACTAAAATGGATGTGTGGGATCTTCGCTCACATCTTACCGTCTTCTCTCCATCCTTAGGTTATCCTTAAAATCACACCACACTTGCATGGAAATAAACACACTTGCATGAAAATAAAAACACTTGCATGAAAGGAACAATCAAGGCTTTGGAGAAATAAAAACAACTTACCTATGCTCTAATCCCTTTAGCACCTCCCTAGAAACGATGCCAAAACTTTTGGGCTAAATATATATACTATTAATTCCCACGTTGAATTATCAATCCAGGTTCATAAGCTTTGAGGTGCAAGCACATGAAATGCAGGATTGGATCCTACTTTAGCCTAATCTAAAGCTGAAAAAACAATCTTCAACCCCACACTACAGACTTTAAATGTAATCTGCAAGAGATAAACACTAAGAATTCATCACTGGTACATAGAAATAACCTAGTGCTATAAAGGCTTAGATCATAATATTTCATGCACTCAGGGTGATGTTTGTTTGATTAATTGTGAATAGCTTACTTAAGTTTTCGGTCCTTCAATTGATTCCTGGAGTGGTTAGCTAAGCTATGAGAAAAAAAAATCAAAACAAACTATATTAAAAGAAAATGAAGGCAATATGAAAATGACTTATAAACAAATGAAGCTAAAACTCCAAGACAATTATTCAAATGGATACAACAACAATAATGAAATCTACTTAATAGAATAATGGATCTAATGAATGAATGAAAATATGTAACAATGATCTATATGAAGAGGAATAGATGGAAGGAAATTTACTCAGTGTTTTCTGTGTTCAATGGATTGTAGATGTGATAAAATCTTCTAATCAATTCAAAGAACAGATTTTTAGAGTGAAACTAGAGGAATATAAGAGAAATGGTTTTAACTCTTTGTGTGTCTTATATTATTGGACTAGTGAGAACAATTCAAAAATAATATTGAGAGATAAAATGGAAATGATCTACCTCTCAAACCAATCTCAAAAAAACTCATATATGGGCACAATTGATTAGAGAGGGCTTATGTTTATGGATGTGATGTTGGGTATGATGGAATTAAGTTATTTTGAATGTATGTTGAGGTATGGTTTAATCGATTTGTATGAATAAAATGGAGGCATGATTATGAGAGGGAATAGAAATAGGATAGAAGTGAATTGGAAGAGGGAATCATGGTCAAAGTGTAGTGAATTTGGAAAAAGTACATGGTTGTAAGTTGCAATGATGATCTGGGAAATGTAATCAATAATTTTTTTTTTATTTAGAACAGAGATCTAATACCCAATTTGAAGGTGCATGGAGACACAATTTGGGGTGATCTTGAACATATACTCATACTCTGTAATAAAATAGCACAATGGGTGGATCAAACTGTCGGTAGTAAGTGTGTTAGAACCTAATAAACATAAAACAGAGCAACAAAACAAGGAAGTGACAAATACAATGGCAGAGATGGAACATTATTACATAAAATTGAAGAATTAATCTTGAGTATTTAATGAACCTGAATTCAAAAACTAAATCAAATTGTAATCACACAAATGATGAATTGAAATTAAAATGTAAGTAAGCTAGAAATGAAATTAACTAAATCCTAATTACTATCAAAATTAAATAATAACAATACCAACACATACTAGGTTGAGGGAGCCCTACCTCACCTAGAATGTGTGGCTAGAGAGGCTTCCAAAACCAAGAAGTAATCACGCTGAATGACTCATAACATCAACACTTCCTTATTCAATTCAAATTCAAATACTTACAACACCTTTCTTATGGATCCAAATATCTCCATATGAGAGCATACTAACATAATGATGATGATCCTTCCTTTTTTTCCTTCATTCGCATGAGACTTATTTATACATGAAGAATCATTGAGGAGTGGATGGGACTGAATCCCAATGCCTAGATATCAAATTTTACATTTTTAGGTAGAAATCGCAAAAATCCGGGTATTATTGTAATTTGGGCAGATTCGAGTTAGGAATCCACCCATATCTTCCAAAATAATTTGAATTTTGAAAACCTACCCATGCTTACTCAATTTTTCATATTTTAGACAAAACCCATATCTTAGAATTTCTAGATCGAATACCATCTACACGGAAATCGAGGCACAAAATAGCAGTTTGAGATTTTTACTAATTTTTGCATAATCATTCCCCCTGAGCTGGAGATTCACACGTGCAAGATGGGTGAATTATGGCCCATGTTTCTACATTTTGACATTGTTCTATAAAAAACCCATGTCCTCGATCTTCTTCTAGTACCAGACGGTTGTCGATGTTGGTACCAGATGACTTGGAACATTCTGGTACTAGATGGTTTATGGAAAATTCTAGTACCAGATGAAATGAATTACAAGTATTGGATGACATGGAGTGTGAGTACTGGATGACAAGCAGTGTGGGTACCGGATGCCTATGCGGGAATCGGTTGACTATAGAACCTTTTGGTACCAGATGACTTGGAGTGTGAGTATCAGATGACCTCTAGTGTGGGTACTGTATGACGTATAGTGAGGGAACATATTGTTTAGACATAGAAACATAGGATTAAACCATCATCAACAAAAATATTTTATAATCATCCTTTTAATCACTAAAAATATGGAAAATTATGTATTAACCACATAGGATAAATAACAGGAGATAATGGAGGTTTATGGTGTAATTAGGGATATATTATTGATAGAATGCGGGGAGAAGGTGTAATGATGAGTGTATTTTTATGGTGGAAAATATGAAAAAACTAGAGCCCAACATTGCTTCCAATAAATTTGTTTCTCATCAAGGTGCTTAACCTACTTCATCCGATCCCACCACATAGATTTCTTTCCTTGAAGGTGGTAGGCTGCAATTTAGGCTTCTTCATTTGATGAGTAGTTATGCAACTAGAAATATTTTCTCATTCCCAACAACCATGCTTATGCATATTCACCTTTATTTTTTTCTCCATCAAATGATGGTGGCTTGATTTTCCTCATTTCCCCTTCCAAGCTCTCTAACCCATGTCTCCTTCTTTGATTCCTTATGTGATATGTACTTGGGCTGCTTGTCAACCTTCAACTTGCATGTAACAACCCTGGTTAAATAGTTGCATAGGGTTTATTAATTATAATTAATTAGATAATCTCACTGTCCTAATATGTTTTAGTTAAAAAATGATTATTTCTTAATAATATTATTTATTTATTAATTATTTGTTCATATCTATTGATGATTAATTAATTAATTAATTGACTCATTAAAGATTTGAGTAATAAATTAGAGGGGCTTAATAACTTTAAGTTATTAATAATAAGACTTTACGTATGAAGGGGGTAAAGAAGCATTAAATGAATGATAAGGTAATAATGGGGGAGGATAAGGTAATTAATGGAGGATAGGGAGTTGGTGGATGGGGAAAGATATGACGGGGAAGAGTCCTACGGGAGGGGATTATGATTTTTGGGGGAGGAATCATTTTGGAGGAGGGTACCGTATTTCTGGTTTGGGCATATTTTTTGGTGTTGGGAGTTTGTTTTTGGGGTTTTTTTGTGAATCATTGCAGTGGGCACGGGGTTGCTAGGGGTTTTGGGCATGGGGGCTAGGATTCCTTACAGTATTCTGGAGATAGGGAGCCAAACAGGCTGCTCCTAGCTGGCTAAGTGGTTAGTTGGTTTGGGTAGGGTTTGGTCAAGCAGTAGGCTGGGCAAGGTAGCAGGGAGTACAACCAAACAAGCGAGAGTTTAGCATCAGACGGAGGTATTTTAATTTATGTATTTGTTTTATGTATTTAAGGAATATGTAGTGTTATGTGGTTGTTCCTAAGTTTATTATGATCTGTTCATAAATTTTATTTAAGCTAAATGGTTATATGTTGGTTACGAAGTTATGAAAATGTTAGGATAGCATTTATTTAATATATATATATATATATATATATATATATATAGATAGATAGATAGATATATAGATAGATAGATATATATATATTATAAGGTTCTGTTGAGTTGAAACTTACACATGGTATCAAAGCTTCATTCACAATTTGGAGCCTTAAGGGCCTAGCCACCTACCCACCTAATCGCTTGTAAGAAAGAAAGTTAGAATTGAAATTGTTCAACACTAACCCAGAAATTTAAACAACCCCTAATTGACTATATTGAAACCCTTTATTGAAACCCTTTGCCCTGAAATCCTAAACAATCCCTAAATAATTTGTATCTGAAAATATATATATAAGAGTAAATATAAATTTGGGCCCGAGGGCCAAGCTCCAGCCAACCTCCAAGCATAAAGTCTTATTTTCTCCCTACTCGATGTGCCTGAGCTACAGCCTGTGATGGAATTCCCCAATGGACAATATGCATGATGACATAACTTGAGAATTAGAAATTTTGAGCTTAGTTTGATGTCGTATATTTATAAGATCTAATTTCTTGATTGGAAAAGCTAAACCTGGCAAGTTATTATTATGTTTAGTACTCTACAAGTGTCAGAAAATTGCAAATAAATTGTGAGTGTACAAAAAGCATATTATGTTACAGAGATCCTTACCTTCCACATTTGGGACTCTTACCTTATACAAAGTTCAAAATAGATATGTAGGACTTGAGGTAAGTTTTATTAATGTTGGTATGAAAAGAAGTTCATCAAAGCTTCAGACCAATCATTAAGCATGTTTGGGATTCACCAGATTATGACAAACTGACATTTCTCAAGAAGGCTTCAAATTCTCAATGCAAAAGAGACAAAGTTCAATGGAAAATTACAATGTGAGCCAAGATTGCAGCATAATATGRCAAGTTGTGCTTCTGAGAATAAAGATAAAGGTTTCACCACCTAGACTCAACAAACAAGTGCAGATGAAAGGAAGATAAAAAAAAAAAAAAAAAAATCTGAGAAAGGAGAAACTGAGAAGACAATGAATGCATGGCCCATATGAGACGTTGTCAATAGCTGCCCAAAAAAAACAAAAAAGGAAATAGTTACTCAAATCATTACATTAGCCATAAAAAATATATACACATATTAAAGTAAAAGGAAGTTTAATAAAAAAATTAAAAGCATACAAGTCACATATGTCCCAATGTGTCAAACATAGCAACGTAGGGCACACATGCCTTAAATAGGGTGTGTCACGGTGTCATATTCCCTAGATTTAAGCTAGGACAACATGCAACATATCTTCTCTATACATTATAAAAAAAAAAATCAATATGGGCAATGAAAAACGAGGAACAATATAAGTATTTATTGTCTACAAATTAATTCATATTCAAATCAAATAAAAAAATTTTCCAAGAGTGAAACTTAGAAAATCCAATGGCAAAAAAATATTAATGGTCTAGGCTGCCAACGTGCCCACATGGTAGTGTTCACTCGCAATCAATCCAGCACCCTGCAAACAACCACAACAAATAATATGTAGACCATGCACCAAGGCACGGGGAGGAGGCACAGGAACCACAGAGCCGAACGCACCAGCACCAAACTCAGAAGCCAATGCACAAGTTCCAATGACCTAACAATGAGCCAAGAGGAGGAGATTC